>SJYV01017773.1:652035-764041 GCA_006410875.1 Neotragus pygmaeus
CTGGTCATTGCTGAGTTTTCCCAATTTGCTGACATATTGAGTGCAGCACTTTCACAGCATCATCTTTCAGGATTTGAAAGAGCTAAACTGGAATTCCATCACCTCCACTAGCTTTGTTCGTAGTGATGCTTTCTATTCCAAGATGTCTGGCTCTAGATGAGTGATCACATCATCATGATTATCTGGGTTGTGAAGATCTTTTTTGTACAGTTCTTCCATGTATTCTTGCCACCTCTTCTTAATATCTTCTGCTTCTGTTAGGTACATACCATTTCTCTTCTTTATCAAGCCCATCTTTGCATGAAGTATTCCCTTGGTATCTCTAATTTACTTGAAGAGATCTCTAGTCTTTCCCATTCTATTCTTTTCCTCTATTTTTCTGCTGACTTTAACAAACTTAAATGAATAAAATACAAAAGTAGTTTTTACCATACTAGGCTCATATGGTAAACAATCTGCCTGCAATGGGAGAGACTGGGGTTCAATCCCTGGGTTGGGAAGTTCCCCTGGAGAAGCAAAAGGCAACCCACTCCAGTATTCTTACCTGGAGAATTCCAAGAACATAGAAGCCTGGTGGACTGCAGCCCATGGGACACAACTGAGCAACTAACACTTTCAGTTTCACTTCCATACTGTAGTGAGCTTTTTGAACTAAAACAGAACAATGGTCAGTGAAAACTAAGTCCTTGATTTCAAATGCCTCGAGGAGAGGCTCTCTCTGTGATTGTACCATCAAATCAGAGACAATTTTCTAATTAATTGTTGACTTGTAAAATGAATATCTGTGGGACCCTCTTTGCTCTCTTCATTTTTCTAGAGCAGCTCTGTCCAAAAGAAATGTGAATTACATATGTCATTTAAAATTTTCTGGTAGCTACACTAAAGGTAAACAGAAAGAGGAGAAATTAATCTTTAATAATCCTTTATGTAACCCCATATACCTAAAACATTATCATTTTAACATGTAATCATTATAAAAGTTATTAATGAAATATTCTTTTTTTTCCATATTAAGTATTTAAAATCTGGGAGTGGTGGCTCAGATGGTAGAGTCTGCCTGCAATGCAGGACACCCAGGTTCAGTCCCTGGGTCAGGAAGATCCACTGGAGAAGGGAATGGCAACCCATTCCAGTATTCTTGCCTGGAGAATTCCATGGACAGAAGACCCTGGCAGGCTACAGTCCATAACGTCACAAGAGTCAAACACAACTGAGCGACTAACACACACACAGAAAATCTGGGATGTTTTACTCTGATAGCACACCTCACTTCAGACCAGCCATATATCAGAAGTGTTTGGTAGCCGTATGTGACCAGTGGTTACCACGCTACGAAGAAGAGTTCCAGTTCAGTTCAGTCGCTCAGTTGTGTCCGACTCTGTGACCCCATGAATCGCAGCACGCCAGGCCTCCCTGTCCATCACCAACTCCTGGAGTTCACTCAGACTCATGTCCATCGAGTCAGTGATGCCATCCAGCCATCTCATCCTCTGTCGTCCCCTTCTTTCTCCTGCCCCCAATCCCTCCCAGCATCAGGGTAGTTCCAGAGATCCCCATTAATCCCCAAAGAAAAGAACTTCTAGTCTTTCATGACTAGTAATTCTTCACTGCTAACCTTGGGCGCATTTCCAAAGGTAGTCTACAGATTTTAAACGTCCTCTGTTAGCATCTCTGAGGGCTTCAGTTTAATGCCGTAGTATTCGTAAAGAATGTCAGACATTCTTTTTTTACAGAATACCCTGAAAGAGCAATTAGAAGTTTATGATGCACATAATGGAGAATACAGGTCATTTTCCAAGCCTGTTTTAGAAGCACAAAAACCGTAGTCATTTATCACTTCTGAGAATACTGCCTTGAGGATGTCTTTGCTTGGGAATTGGTGATATGGTGGGAAATTCATGATAAGAAAACAGTCTTTAAGGACAAGATTAAGAGCAAGATACCAGACTAAAATTGATAACAGGAATGAAAGATTTTTTTTAAATGGAAACCTGACTTAGATAATCCATAGGGGTACATTCGGGAAAGACTAGTCTGAAAAGAAATCCCACATTTGTTAATTTACTGAAAGTTACTTGACTCCTAGCAACTTAACTAGAGACGTCCCTTGTGGCTGGACTTTGTCTTGATTTTCAGGTAAACCTATCTACCTTTGCAAAGCCACTGGGACATTTTTGCATTGGGAGAATCATTTAGAGCCATTCAAAGTAAAATTAGTTTCAACACTTTGGAAAAAACTATTAATGAGCAATCAGACACCTGACCTCAAGATTACTTGTGAATTGTGAATCAGCAAAATAAACTCAAATGTTCATTTGCTAAAGGGAATGGCTATGCACTCCTATATTCTTGCCTCCAGAATTCCATGGACAGATGAGCCTGGGGGGCTACAGAGTCAGACACGGTCTGTCAATTATCAGGTGTCTTCTAATTCACATGTAGTCTTCCCCCATGCCCCCGAAGTTAGTTTATAATTCAGATGTTTGCGATTTGAAATGAATTTTCCATAGGGGGAAATATTATAAATAATAACAAAAATTTTAGGCTATCTAATTTTTAATCTGCCTGTATGCATCACTTAACTGTCATTTATAACAGTTTTTCCCCAAGTGTGCACTTGCCACTAGAATAACAAAAGTGGAGCATTGTTGCATGGTACATGGTACATGATTTGATATTTTTAAAATGTTAATGGTTAAGTATTTATTTAATCTGCTTTAGAAAATGTGGCTAGTTCCAGAAACAGTTGATTTTAAGATCTCATTGCTTAGAAAGAGACTAAGTAAAACAAAGTGGGCTAGTACAAGTCAACTTATAGAAAAATGTCCAGGAAAGAAGTGGACAAACATAGCAGTAGTTCTGAAGGTGATTCGTGAAATTGATTACAGTTGTTTCACTCATGGAAAATGCCTGCAGAGCTTTAGTTAAGAATGCCAGGAGCTTATTTCTCTCCTGTGATGTCTGTTGCCTCCTTCCTTCCCACTCCCAGTTCCTTCTTCCTTTCACTTCTATGCCCTTTCTTTTTCTGATTTAAAAGGAATAGGAACTCCAGAAAGGTGGGAAGATGGCAGGAAGAAAATGGAATGAGATAGGTCTTGGAATGATAAAATAGCTTAGCCTTGAGAGTTAGAGAAGTCTTCCATGAGGCCTAAAAGATGAGTTTCTCAGGTGGGGGTAAGGCAGTGTGAAGAGCATTCTGAGCTGGGCAACATACCATACACAGCTCTAAAACCATGGGAAAGTGATTTTGAGATAATCACTCCTTGATAAGGACTTCCCTTGTGACTCAGCTGGTAAAGAATCCACCTCCAATGTTGGAGACCTGGGTTCGATCTCTGGGTTGGGAAGATCCCCTGGAGAAGGGAAAGGCTACCCATAAAGGCTTCCAGCTTTGGTCTTGAAGCTGGGCAAGCAGAAACACCTTGATAAAACCAAAGTTTGGATTGGGAGAGATGAGGCTGGAAAGTTAGCAAGGGTCAGAAAAGATTTTTTGGTTGAGTAACAGTGGTAAACAACTTAAATTTCTTTGTTAAGCAGAGGAGTGTCTTTATATTGAACGAAAATTGGCTTGAGGTGGGAGGATGCATGGCCAGGCCACTCAAGATGGCTGTTGTCTTGCTCTCTGTCCACCCACCCCTGCCCAACAGTGCCTGCCTCACCAGTATCTAACACACAGTTCTGACCTTCCCACACACTTGCCTCAGGCCCTGGTTGATAGCTGTTCTCATCAAAGGAGCTGTGAGGGGTGTGCCCTCTACTGGTTTCCCTGGTAACTAATGAGCCCATCTGAGGTCAATTCCTTTAAAACTGGTCATCTCCCCTCCCCCACCCCTGGGAACAAAGACTGCCGCCATGGTCTGCCCACAGATCGGCCTGCTGCACAGGCTGAGATGTGGCTCCGGGACCTCCTTTCAGACAGGTAAGCTTCCCTGCTCCATTATGAAACCAGTGATGTCTCTGTCACTGACTCCGGGCCCTTTCTTTGATCTGGAAGCTGGGAAAGTACAAGCCTTGGAGGCTGGCCAGGTGCAACCCAACAGAAGAGCATGAGGTCTAAGACAAAAATATCCTCCAGTAGAGTACTAATGAAACCCAGACAGGATGGTGTGTAATTGTGGTAGAGAGATGTGAACTGATCCCAGAGTTGGTGTGTTCTTGTTTTTGAATCTAGACTTGGCCGTATTTTGCAATGGTTAAGTGGGAGGTTAAGGGGAAGGTAGAAGCAAGTGTTTCTGGTTTGGACAGCTAGAAATGTTTACTAAAGTGAGGAACCCATGGCTGAGAGTGTGTTGAAAGGGGCAGAGTGTTTTAGTTGTGCCCAGGATTTAATTTATAGAGGTGACTGAGTGACAACAAAAGAAGCTTTATTACTCGTGGTTCCCAAAGAACACGTAACACAATGTGGGGCTTCAAGAGGACGGATCAGAGTCATTCAGGAGGCAGAAGGAGCAAAGGAGAAAGTTTGGTTTCTCTTATAATGTGGTTTCTCTTGTAATGTGGTTGCTCTGAAAAGGAATGGTTGAGGCAGGTTATGCGAGTTTAAGCAAGTTGTTTAGGATTGGATAACTTGAGTAATTTCAGCAGGCTCTAGGATATGGAGGTGGTATCCAGTTATACAATACCTGGTTCTGTAAATATTGGCTTGGTGTGTGAAAGTTAGATAAAAGAGGTGGTTGGGGACATGGGCTTTGGGTTGGTTTGTTTGCATATAAAAGGCAGCCTCCAAGGGGAGTCATTTGCTTCTCTTGGAGTTAGCTAGTCTTGGGAGGGGCAGTCTCTCCCTGGCCAGTGAAGCCCCCAAAATGTCAAAGTGTCATAAAATATAGAAAATTTAAAAACATGACTAATACAAGGCTCAACTGGAATTCCATCACCTCCACTAGCTTTGTTTCTAGTGATGCTTTCTAAGGCCCACTTGATTTCACATTNAAATAGAACTGCCTTATGACCCAGCAATCCCACTGCTGGGCATACACACCGAGGAAACCAGAATGGAGAAGCTTTCTTACTTTTGTCCTGAGAGCAAGGTTTGTGTGTGGTTGCCCAAGTGACTAATAAGCAACTGGTATAGGAGGTATGAATGTGACATCTATCTTCACTTGCACCTGAAATTATAAAAGCCCTGGTCAGTGTTGAAAAGTGAAAATGTTAGTAGTTCAGTCAACTCTTTGCAACCGCATGCACTGTAACCCCCCAGGCTCCTCTGTCCATGAAATTCTCCAGGCAAGACTACTAGAGTAGGTATAACAGTTTCCCTCTCCTTGGATCTTCCCAAACCAGGGCTCGAACCCAGGTCTCCTGCTTTGCAGGCAGATTATTTACCATCTGAGTCACCAGGTCAGTGTTGAAGGTAAAGGAAAGCATTATGTGATCAGTTATCTTAGAAAGAAATATACCGTCAGGTACTGGTACCCATGAAATGATAAATAAGAAAAAATCTTATCTTGAGATTTACCGTTTCTAGTAATATCCATCTGGTTTCATGCTGGCTATAATAACTCAAAGAAGCCAGGATTACAGTTTCCCAAGCACCAACAGCCTTTTTTAACTCCTGTAACTCTTTCTTAGAAATCATTGCACTGTTAGTAAAAGAAGCCCTGTCTTGTCAGAAAAGGAAATTTTACTCTGAAATGTTAATTGAGTGTGACTTATTATAGTAACTCATGTGTTTCAGCCACTGTGCATATTAAACAATTCTTAAGATTTAATTGCTTAAAATTTGTTTTATATCACCTTCACTGAATTTTCCCCTGAGTATGAATAGATTAACCCGCCGTACATTCTAACCTGCCATATATTCTGTATTCTTATAACAGCTTTTCGTATAATAAAATTTTTAAACTGTCAGGATAGTGGCAAAATACTTCAGGGACTGAACAGGATGACTGAGTTGGTTGATCATGTTCAAGTTAAGAACTTGCAATGCCATGCCATAAGCTCAAGAGCCCAATTTTTGAAAGCATGGAAAATATAAAATTTTCTAAACTGAATAGGGAACTAGAGGATTTACATGTCAATGAAGGTTGAATTTTTAATTCTCTGAGTTACAATAGAAAAAGCTGAGTTAGTCAGAAGAGATTTGTGCCATAAAAGTATTGTATTTCAGGACAGAATATCACATAAGGAATTTAAAAAATAATTGTCTAGTGGAGTTGAAAAGTATATTGGGTTAGATTCTAAAACCATCTATTAAAGTAAAATTAAATATTACCAAACCTATTTTTGAATCTCCTGTAGTAGTTTATAAAGTATAATGAGGTTTTAAAAATATATATATCCCTAGAGTACAGAGATAGCATTATATGTTACAGTGTAATGTATATTGTACATAATAAATGGTACCTTTACAAAGTATACTTTTACAGTAATTTAATTACATAACAGCACTACATGAATTCTTGTAAATTGAGTGTAATATCTGTGATACAATTCCTTTGTATTAAAAAAAGAGTTCCATAGTTATTCCTGTGTAAATCATTTACAAGAGAACTTTTCCCCCAAATATATATTAATTTGTACTTTCCCATTAAAGTTATATGGAAGTATTAGAACACTTACTAAGTGCCTAAATGGTACAACTACAAAAATATTGTGGTATAAGAATACTTAATGATATGAGAAATGTTCATTATGTATTGCTAATTCTTTTTAAAGCAGGTTTAAATTATTAGAATTTAGGTCATTATACATTTTTCTACTTTCATTTGTGTTTGAAAAATTTTATACAAAGCTTTTAAAAATGCTTTATGTGGAATAAACCTACTCATTATATCTAGTACAGTTATAAGCATAGAATCCAAAGTTTTAATGGTAGCTAATTCTTTTTTGTTTGGCCTTGCCATGAGGCATGCAGGATCTTCCTCCACCAGGGATCAAATCCATCTACACTATGTTGGGAGTGCAAAGTCTTAACCACTTAATTTCTTATTGGTTCAGATTTGAGCTTATCTGGGATTCTCCAGATTTCCTTAGTGAATATATGCGGTCTTCAAAATATATGAAACACATTTCTTAAAATTAATATTCCACATTACTAGAGTATAATAATCTTTAGAATTCTATGATGAGATATTAAAAAGCCTTCTAGTTGTGTTCAGGACAATTGCCCAACTAACTGATTCTCACCCACTTATGACTAGGACACACAAACAAGAATGTGCCAAAATATTCTTGAGAGAATGAAACTGAAAGAGGGGAGCCTTACTCTATTTCTAGCTCTTTTTTATTTCTTTGCTATAGAAGGAAATTTGTAGTTCTTAAGGCAATGGCAACCCACTCCAGTACTCTTGCCTGGCAAATCCCACGGACAGAGGAGCCTGGTGGGCTGCAGTCCATGTGGTCGCTAGGAAGACTGAGCGACTTCACTTTCACTTTTCACTTTCATGCATTGGAGAAGGAAATGGCAACCCACTCCAGTGTTCTTGCCTGGAGGATCCTAGAGATGGGGGAGCCTGGTGTGCTGCCGTCTACGGGGTCGCACAGATTTGGACACTACTGAAGCGACTTAGTAGAAACTTTACCTCTACCCCTTGATTACTGAGACATTATTTGGTTTAGTGGTACTTTCTGTCGATTTGACTTTTAAACTTTTTAAACAATCAGTTTTCACTAGTTGTTTATAAAGATTAAAGTTGAAAAGGGAAAAATATAAAAAGAGAACCATGTATTTAAATGTACCAGCATTGAAGTTGAATAAAAGAGTCAACCTTCCTAATCAGAGATGCAACTTAAATATTTTACTTTTTGCTTTGTCAGTAAGGCAGGTTAATTTGCTCATCTACGACATTCAGTGTTATTTTCTTAAGTATGCAACTGTCCCCTTTTTGTGGCCCCCTCTAGATGACTCAGTGGTANAACCTTCCTAATCAGAGATGCAACTTAAATATTTTACTTTTTGCTTTGTCAGTAAGGCAGGTTAATTTGCTCATCTACGACATTCAGTGTTATTTTCTTAAGTATGCAACTGTCCCCTTTTTGTGGCCCCCTCTAGATGACTCAGTGGTAAAGAATCTGCCTGCCAGTGCAGGAGATGCAGGTTCAATCCCTGGGTTGGGAAGATCCCCTGGAGAAGGAAGTGGCAACTCACTCCAGTATTCTTCCTTGGGAATTCCCATGGACAGAAGAGAGCAGCAGGCTATAGTCCAATCACAAAAGAGTTGGACACAATTTAGCAAGTAAACAAGAACAGCATGCTTATATTTTCTAAGAAGTAGAAAATAAGTACGTTTATTGAATATTGACTGTTCAGTTCAGTTCAGTTGCTTGGTCATGTCCAACTCTTTGTGACCCCATGGACTGCAGCTTACCAGGCCTCTCTGTCCATCACCAACTCCCGGAGTTTACTCAAACTCATGCCCATTGAGTCGGTGATGTCATCCAACCATCTCATCCTCTGTCATCCCTTTTTCCTCACACCTTCAATCTTTCCCATCATCAGGATATTTTCAAATGAGTCAGTTCTTCACATCAGGTGGCCAAAGTATTGGAGTTTCAGCTTCAGCCTCAGTCCTTCCAATGAATATTCAGGACTCATTTCCTTTAGGATGGACTGGTTGGATCTCCTTGCAGTCCAAGGGACTCTCAAGAGTCTTCTCCAACACCGCAGTTCCATTAAAATAAGATATCCAAGAAATACTTTAGATGACTGAGAAGCACTAATGGTTGTTATCTTTGTGTAATTATATTTAAAACTGTTGATAAACTATTAGAATGGTTTTCTGCAGTTTTATGTAATTATTTTGGGAGACAATTTTGTCGTGATCAGTGAGTTTAAATACTCTGATGAATTAAAGCCTCTTTTTATATTTCTTTGTATAATAAAACTTCAGTAATTGTAAGTAGGTTATAGGCAAGAGATTGCTAAGTTATATAGCATAATGGATCTCAAAGCATAGTCCAACAGAAATTTTTTAAAATGCAAGTTCTCAGGTTTCACCCCAAATTAAATCAGAAACTCTGGGGGTGAACTCAGTAATCTATTTTTAATAGGCTGCTTAATTTAAGAATTGCTATATAGGCCATAACCCCTCAATTATATAAGCTAGGATAATATATACTACAAAGTATAATAAAAATATTACACTATTTTTTTTTTTTGCTTCCTAAATTTCTGATTGCCGTTAAGTGTTTCCCAATCCCCTGCCTGAAAGAAGCTATGTAAATCACTAAGGGAACAAGTTAAAATGCAGATTTCCTATCTCTCTCAAATCGCAGCCCTAAGATGTTGCTTCAGTGTCAAGTGAGATCTGGGGACAGTATTTAAAAAGTGATTCTGGGTTTGAAAAAATATATCACTACTTTGGATTCCCTAAGGTGTAAATAAAATTTATATCTTAGCAGGAATGTTATTTTAATGCATTAAGAATCTATGGAGCGATATATACTATCTACCTTCTCTCTGAGCTAAGGCTGTTTTGGCAGTGAAATGCATCACTTTTTTTTGATTAAATGACCCTGTTTTGTGTCCTCATAAAATTATTACCTGTGTGGTTGACAGAAAAGAACAGTAGCCTAATACAAGATGGACACATCCCCTCACAGGCTTGTCCTGGCAAAGCAAGGTGCCATTCATCTTCACCTTGGGTAGCTGGAATAAATTAACACAGTGAAAAGAGCAATAAGACACTTTGTAATCATGCAGTGCCTTAGGAACACTCACAGTATAATCATGTGTTGGGAAACAAACATCAAAGGTAAGAAAAGGGGCAGGAAAACAAGTAAGGACTTTCCCTATAGTTGAAAGAATGTATAGTATAATCCTATGAGCAATACCTCAAACTTCCATATTTTAATTTAAGGCTAAGTTATATTTCCTACTCAAAAGTAATGGTAGCTAGAATTCTGAATTTTTCATTAATGTTCATAATTTTCCAAGTATATTAACACATAGTCAGGAATACACGATAGTCCTTCTTCTGTCCATTCCCACTAATTTTCATAAACATGGACAGATGATGAGATGTTTTGAAATGCTGTTTTGCTCTCTGAGTCTGATCACCCTTTATGACTGTTTCTTCTGGTTATTCAAGGCAGGCATGAAGGGCACTCAGCTTTGCCAGCTGAGATCTGAGTGGAATCAGAAAATGTGCCCATGCTGAATCAAACTGATGTGAAACTTTCTTTTGTCCAGCCCCCTGCTGCTCTCCATTTTTTCTTTTTTAAGACAGAAACATCTGGTGGCTTTGACTCAATAAGGATGTAAAATTTAAAAGCACATTTTTAGATACGAACCTGTTGAGTAAATATGCAAAGGCAATGACACCCCACTCCAGTACTCTTGCCAGGAAAATCACATGGATGGAGAAGCCTGGAAGGCTGCAGTCCATGGGGTCACTGAGGATCGGACACGACTGAGCAACTTCACTTTCACTTTTCACTTTCTTACATTGGAGAAGGAAATGGCAACCCACTCCAGTGTTCTTGCCTGGAGAATCCCAGGGACGGGGGAGCCTGATGGGCTGCTGTCTATGGGGTCGCACNTCACCATCTGCAGTGATTTTGGAGCTCCCAGAAATAAAGCCAGCCACTGTTTCCCCATCTATTTGCTATGAAGTGGTGGGACTGGATGCCATGATCTTAGTTTTCTGAATGGTGAACCTTAAGCCAACTGTTTCACACTCCTCTTTTACTTTCATCAAGAGGCTCTTAGTTCTTATTTCTTTTCTGCCATAAATGTGATATCATCTGCATATCTGAGGTTATTAATATTTCTCCCAGCAAACTTGATTCCAGCTTGTGCTTCATCCAGACCAGCATTTCCCATGATGTCCTTTGAATGTAAGTCAAATAAGCAGGATGACAATATATAGCCTTGACATACTCCTTTTCCTATTTGGAACCAGTCTGCTGTTTCATGTCCAGTTCTAACCATTGCTTGTTCACCTGCATACAGATTTCTCAAGACGTAGATAAGATGTTCTGGTATTCCCATCTCTTGTAGAGTTTTCCACAGTTTATTGTGATATACACAGTCAAAGGCTTTGGCATAGTCCATAAAGCAGAGATAGATGTTTTTTCTGGAACTCTCTTGCTTTTTAGATGATCCAGTGGATGTTGGCAATTCGATATCTGATTCCTCTGCCTTTTCTAAATCCACCTTGAACATCTGGAATTTCATGGTTCACGTATTGCTGAAGCCTGTCTTGGAAAATTTTGAGCATTACTTTGCTAGCATGTGGGATGAGTGCAATTGTGCAGTAGTTTGAGCATTCTTTGGCATTGCCTTTCTTTGGGATTGGAATGAAAGCTGACCTTTTCCAGTCCAGTGGCCACTGCTGAGTTTTCCAAATTTGCTGGCATATTGAGTGCAGCACTTTCACAGCATCATATTTTAGGATTTGAAATAGCTCAACTGGAATTACATCACTTCCACTCAGTTCAGTTCATTCGCTCAGTCGTATCCGACTCTTTGTGACCCCATGAATCACAGCACGTCAGGCCTCCTTGTCCATCACCAACTCCTGGAGTTTACCGAAAATCATGTCCATCGAGTCAGTGATGCCANACATCACTTCCACTCAGTTCAGTTCATTCGCTCAGTCGTATCCGACTCTTTGTGACCCCATGAATCACAGCACGTCAGGCCTCCTTGTCCATCACCAACTCCTGGAGTTTACCGAAAATCATGTCCATCGAGTCAGTGATGCCATGCAGCCATCTCATCCTCTGTTGTCTCCTTCTTCTCTTGCCTCCAATTCCTCCCAGCATCAGGGTCTTTTCCAATGAGTCAACTCTTCACATGAGGTGGCCAAAATAATGGAGTTTCAGCTTCAGCATCAGTCCTTCCAATGAACACCCAGGACTGATCTTTAGGGTGGACTGACTGGATCTCCTTGCAACCCAAGGGACTCTGAAGAGTCTTCTCCAACACCACAGTTCAAAACCATCAGTTCTTTGGAGCTCAGCTTTCTTCACAGTCCAACTCTCACATCCATACATGACCACTGGAAAAACCTTCCACTTCCACTAGTTTGATCCAAAAATATTCTAAGCCTTGCCCATTTTTTTTCATGTATTTANTCAGTTCTTTGGAGCTCAGCTTTCTTCACAGTCCAACTCTCACATCCATACATGACCACTGGAAAAACCTTCCACTTCCACTAGTTTGATCCAAAAATATTCTAAGCCTTGCCCATTTTTTTTCATGTATTTATTGTAATATGTTTTCTCAGTTTATGCTTTTATTGAGAGTCATTCAGATACCTGAATAAAACAGGCAGTGATATAGTTGCTAAGTCGTATCCAGCTCTTGGGACCCCATAGACTGCAGCCCACCAGACTATTCTGTTCAGGAGATTTCCTAGGCAAAAATACTGAAATCGGTTGCCATTTACTTCTCCAGGAGATCTACCAGACCCAAGGATAGATCCCAGGTCTCCTGTTATGCAAGCATATTCTTTACCGACTGAGCCACCTTGTGGTATCCCGCAAATACTCTTTATATTGTGACTATGATAAGCCTTACATCCGAAATAGTACTTTATTGATAAAAGCAAATGTTTTTTTTATTTTAAAACTTTAATTTTAAATATGAATAATACAAATTAGATTTTTGTGAAGTCTTATCCTGATTACTTGAGTTTCTTTAGTATTAGAAAGGAAAAATCAAAATTTGTCATACAAAGTGATGCTAATTCTTTTGGCATTCACCAGTATACAAAAGTGGAGAAGGAAATGGCAACCGACTCCAGTACTCTTGCCTGGAGAATCCCAGGAACGGGGGAGCCTGGTGGGCTGCTGTCTATGGGGTTGCACAGAGTCGGACATGACTGAAATGACTTAGCAGCAGTATACAAAAGATAAAGAGAAATCAAGAATATAAATTAATTAATTACAAAATGCATTGTTTTCTTANTGCCTGGAGAATCCCAGGAACGGGGGAGCCTGGTGGGCTGCTGTCTATGGGGTTGCACAGAGTCGGACATGACTGAAATGACTTAGCAGCAGTATACAAAAGATAAAGAGAAATCAAGAATATAAATTAATTAATTACAAAATGCATTGTTTTCTTAATTCCCCATGCTACATATGCCCTGGGAGGTTGCTGGGGCATGTCACGCTCCTCTGTCCATGGTGATTCTCCAGGCAAGAATACTGGAGCGGGTCGCCATGCCCTCCTCTAGGGGATCTTCCCAACCCAGATTTCACACACAGGTTTCCCACTTTGCTGGCAGATTCTTTACCATCTGAGCCACCAGAGAAAAAAATGAGCTTCCCTCTAAAAAAATATTTTTTTCTTTATTTCCCATACTAGATATGCCCTGTAAGGTTGCTATACGAAAGAAAATTGCTGTAATATCCTATAAATGTCAAAATTTGTAAATAATTGACTAACTTCACAATAGACTTCTCTGGTGGCTCAGACGGTAAAGCGTCTGTCTACAATGCGGGAGACCCAGGTTCGATCCCTGGGTTGGGAAGATCCCCTGGAGAAGGAAATGGCAAACCACTCCAGGACTATTGCCTGGAAAATCTCATGGACAGAGGAGCCTGGTAGGGTACAGTCCGTGGGGTCGCAAAAAGTCGGACACGACTGAGCGACTTCACTTTCACTTTCACAATAGAAGGTATCATTTCTCTTTGATTGATATGTCATATAAGATTTAAAACCAAAAATAACATAATGGATTTTAAAAAGTATAGGGCTATATAGGGCTTCCCTTTTGACTCAGATGATAAAGAATCTGCCCGCATTGCAAGAAACCTGGGTTCGATCGCTGGGTAAGGGAGATTCCCTAAAGAAGGGAATGGCTACCAATCCAGTTTTCTTGCCTGGAGAATTCCATCGGCAGAGGAGCCTGGCAAGCTCATGGGTCACAAAGATTGGGACATGACTGAGAGCTAACACATTTCACTTTTTCATAGGACCATATAACACTGAATTTGGATTAAATAATATTTTGCCACTGTGTTCTTTGAAAATCTTATTGTGTGTGCCTTCAGTATTATAAAGTAACATCATAAAAGTGTTTGACATATTTCAATATTAGCTTAAGCTTGTGAAAGAAGAAAACAATCCAGTGAAATTTAATATCGAAAACAAACCCATTCCAAATAATTCTGTTTTTCTTAAAATTTATCATTCATTGAAAGTTTGCCAGAACTCTTTATATGTTATATTCCTTGTTTTTTTTTATTAAGGCCCTACCTTACTTAAAAGAGGTTTTTTAATTTTTTTAATTAAATAATTTAATAAATTATATAATTTATATGTTATATAAATTTATAAATAAATTATAATTTTTATGTTATATAAATTTATAAATATAAATTATATATTTTATATAAATATATAAATTATATACAGTCAAATTCACCACTTTAGTATAGATTTCTATAAATTTTATAAAATGTTGTTTTAAATTCACTGCTATAATCAAGATATAGAATTGTTATTGTTCAGTTGCTTTATAATGTCCTACTCCTTGCAACCCCATGGACTATAGCATGCCAGGCTTCCTATCTCCATAAGTTTGCTAAAATTCATGTCCATTGAGTCAGTATGCCATCCAGCCATCTTATCCTCTGTCATCCCCTTCTCTTCCTGCCTTCAATCTTCCCCAGGATCAGAATCTTTTTCAATGAGTTGGCTCTTTGCATCAGGTGGCCAAAATATTGGAGCTTCAAGCTTCAGTCTTTCCAATGAATATTCAGGGTTGATTTCCTTTAGGATTCACTGGTTTGATCTCGTTGCAGTCCCAGGGACTCTCAAGAGTCTACTCCAGCACCACAGTTCAAAAACATTAATTCTTTGGCATTCGATTCTCTTTATGGTTCAACTCACATCCATACATGACAGTGCAAAAGCCATAGCTTTGACCATATGGACCTTTGTCAGCAAAATGATGTCTCTTCCTTTTAACATGCTGTCTAGCTTTGTCATAGCTTTCCTTTCCTTGTCATAGCTTCCTTTCCAAGGAACAAGAATCCTTTAATTTCATAGCTGCAGTCACCATCCACAGTGTTTAAAATCTGTTCTGTTCCCATTGTTTCCCCACCTGTTCACCATGAAGTGAAGGGACCAGATGCCATTATCTTTCTTTTTTGAATGTTGAGTTTTAGGCCAGATTTTTCACTCTCCTCTTTCACCTTCATCAAGAGGCTCTTTAGTACATAGAGGTAAGAGCACATAAATAAAAACTGAAAAGGACTAAGAAAAACAATAAAAAATACAGTGAAGAAAGTGATGTCCAACAGATTTAAAGAACAGTCTTTTGGACTCTGTGGGAGAGGCAAGGGCGGGATGATTTGAGAGAATGGTATTGAAACATGTATATTATCATACGTGGAATAGTTCACCAGTCCAGGTTCAATGCATGAGACAAGGTGCTCTGGGCTGGTGCACTGGGATGACCCTGAGGGATGAGATGGGAAGGGAGGTGGGAGGGGGTTCAAGATGGGGAACACATGTACACCCATGGCTGATTCATGTGAATGTATGGCAAAAACCATTATAAAGTAATTAGTCTCCAATTAAAATAAATTAATTAATTGTAAAAAAGAATGTCTAAAAAGACATATTATATAACCTAATATCTGGCCACAAATTTGACCATAAAGATCTTTTCCTATTGATGAGAATATCATAAAAAATTATTTGTGTGTGTTTATGTAACTGAATTATCAAATATCAAAAATCATTAAATGTTTTATATATATTATATCATGTATTTAATATATATATTCCATTTCTGAGAATGGATTCCACTGTCAAGAACTGATTCTATTGTTTCGTTTCAATAATTTTTCCTTATATGAAATCAATTTCTTTTACCAGTTTAAAAGATGTGTTCTACTTCTCTTTGGAGCAGGATGTAAAGAATCAACTTCCCTTTAAAAATAATGTTCATCACAAATGTAATAACTGCTTATTCTCAGTCTTCTTCTCCAGTCTGAATATCCTTAGTGTTCATTCATGTATCATCATAACAATGTTCTTAAGACTCCTATTTCCTTTTCTCTTTCTATTCTCAAAACTGGGCACCACATAGAGATATAATGAGACCACCAATATACAGGTGGTTTGACTATCATCAGTGTTTCACCACTAAAATTTATTGAGCTTTTCCAATGAACTGTGAGGTTTCATTTTGTTCCTTTTTATATATAAAGAAACTGGAAGTTACAAAGATTGAACTATATCTCTGTGATCACATAACTCAGCTTAAGAACTGAGATTTCAATCTACATTTAACTTTGTACAGAATACTAAATCATTATAATACAGACTGAGTATATCAGAGTTTAAGCATCTGTATTGTTCCATTGGTTCATGATGAATTTATGGTTAAGAAACCAAGTACTATAAAACTTTCCAAAAGATGATTTCTTTATTTGAAATATAAAAGTATGTCTCCTCAATCCTATATATACAATCCACATTTTAAAACAAATTCAGAGTAATTATGAGATCTTGAAGGAATTCTTCACATTAAAAACAGAAGTAGAGAATAGGAAACATTTTACTAAATTTTAACCTTGGATTCAGAATATTAGAAATTTATATATTTATGGCATGAACACATGCATTAAAGCTGTGCTATTTATCTTAACACCTGTCTCTTATACACATCTAGATGTGTATAAGAGACAGATTCTGTTCAGGAGATTTCCTAGGCAAAAATACTGAAATCGGTTGCCATTTACTTCTCCAGGAGATCTACCAGACCCAAGGATAGATCCCAGGTCTCCTGTTATGCAAGCATATTCTTTACCGACTGAGCCACCTTGTGGTATCCCGCAAATACTCTTTATATTGTGACTATGATAAGCCNTTTGGAATGAAAAGCAAGTGTTTATATAGTGAGTTTATATTTTCCTGGAATACTTTTCACTAAATTATACAATAAAATTGTAGATATAAGTTAGTATTTATTAACAAAGGAAGAAAATTTCAAATGTCCTTAGAGGACTTAATATGACACAAACACATACCAATTAATTGTCAAATCTGCTGCTGCTGCTGCTGCTGCTGCTTTGTCACTTGCTAAAGGAAAATCTTACATTCCACATCACTTTTTCTAAGGCTTATCATATATGTGGGCAGATATTTCAGGAATCTTATACATTTTAAACTTTATTTTTTCTTCAGAATTTAAAATGTATTACTGTTTTAGATTTTCTAATTATGCGTGAGATAATATAACTAAGTAGTATGCTAAGCTTCCCTTTAATTGACAGGTTTGAACTTTAAGTGTTTAATTGGTACTTCATAATGAAAATGACTGAAAGTCCACTTTCAGAGAATTCTCTAAGGGATGAAATGTCTTCATTACCAACAAGGTGTAATTAATTTTAAATTATTTCCATTTTTGCCAAGATATATTCATATACTAGAATATACATTCCATAACTCCAGTGGTTAAAATTCCAAAATGACACTTTTGAAAAAGTGTTGCATAATCAAAACTGGAATGTTCAGTATAAAGTGTAAATGCATAAATGAACCATGCCCTTTTATCAGCACTTGTTATTAAAACTGGAATGAAAGTTTTCCTATTTGAATCTCTCAGAAAATGAGTCATTTTGAATAGCTGAACTCTCTATTTAAATGAGAATGTTTAAGTAGCCAGAACATTTAAGACACATTTTAATCTTTTTGAAGAGATTCTTTCTGTAAATTCTTCTGTACACTATATATATTTAACCACCCTTTTTTTTTCCTGTAGCCAAGTTAGCTCAACTTGAATTGACTGTTCTAGATTATCATTATGTTTGTGGCTTTTGACCTGACTTACACATATTTCTTATATAAATTCCTGGTTTCAAAGTAAGTGGGTTATTTTTACTGTGATACTATGGGAAATTAAGTGCCTATAACTAAAAACATATATTCATTACAAATATTTATAGTTCTAAATCAAACTTTGACAGCTCCAAACAGTAGATGGCTGTGCATTTATTTGTGTAATCATAAATTACTTGGATTACATTGAATGAATGCATTTGTCATATTATTTAAAATAATGAAAAGCTGAAGCTAGAACAGTACTGTTACAGTGAATTACCTCACTTGCATCCATTCTCTTTAAATTCTAGGATACTAGATTTATTTCTATTTTTTTAAATTACATAACCTTGGCATCCCCCCTTTTACCCCACTGTCACTGTTTCACTTCAGTCCATTAATCCTCTATCCAGGTTGGAGTAGGGGTATTGCAAATTATGTATTACAGTCACCTGAACACATGAAGATTCCAAAACCACCTCATCCTCCAGAGTTTCACCTGTTGAGAATTATTGCTGGGTGAATCACTGTTTTTGATGGAAGCATGTCTTCCTTACATAGAGACTGATATGTGGATTTTCCTGGTGGCTCAGATGGTAAAGCGTCTGTCTATAATGCGGGAGACCCAGGTTCGATCCCTGGGTTGGGAAGATCCCCTGGAGAAGGAAATGGCAAGCCACTCCAGGACTATTGCCTGGAAAATCGCATGGACAGAGGAGCTTGGTAGGGTACAGTCCATGGGGTCGCAAAAAGTCGGACACGACTGAGCGACTTCACTTTCACTTTCACTTTCTTTCATGTGGGAGATTGGTTGAGGCTCCCAACCTCACTTTCCTATCATCTTGTAGCAGCTGATTCATGTTTCAACTTCTGATCTCAACAGACTCCTCTTCACCCTCATTCCCATTGTCAGTCCGTCCTCCACAAAGCTACCAGATAATTCTAAAACTCAAAACAATTATTTAAATCCTATAGTTTATTTTCTTGACTTCCTATTGCTTTTATGGTTAACCTTATGAACCATATCATGAGAAATATAACATCAATATATAGTCTTCATTATAAACAATGTGTTGTCATAATTTCATCTAAGCTTATGCTGTAAATTAGAATACATCTCATCTTTTAGCTTCTAAATAAGAATATTAAGGTAAGCTTATTTTAATGGATTTTAAATACATTAAAGAGCTGGAAAAGCTAGAATAATTCCCTGATAATGATCCAGATATTCTTGGTGCTCATGCTCACTCAGTCATGTCCAACCCTTTGCCACCCTGTAGACTATAGCCTGCCAGACCCCTCTATCCACAGGATTTTTCCAGTCAAGAATACAGGAGTGGGTTGTCGTTTCATAGGAAATATGTTTTACAAGAAAGGATGCTGCTAGGTGCCATCTCCATGATGTCATAACCTATTTTGCAGACAGTCATAGTTGATAAATTTATATTGCCTTTAGAGAACCAAGTAAATCATATTTATTTTTGTAGCTAAAAGAGTCTTAAACATATGAAATACTCCAGTCGACAATATCCACACAAAATTAGCCATTTTTCCTACTTATAAGTTTGTTTACAATTGGAGAGTGGGGGTGGATTCCGTGTCACCTGAACATTGGCTGGGAATAATTTTATCCTCAGAAAAGTAAAGATGTAAGTGGATGAATTATTACAGCATATAGTCTTTAGTATTTTTCCACTGTAGAAGTTTATACTTTTGTGATATCCATTACTAACTTCAAAACAAGAGGGAAATTTCTGCTTGTAATACTTTCTAAAAAGAACAAATTGATTAGTTTTTAAACCAATTAATCTAAGAAAGAGAACACCTGTCTCTTCTTAAATAGTGTGATGTTTTCCTATGAATTCAGTTTGAGATAATGCAAATCTGAATAGCCATGATTCATTTCTAGTTGTCTGTTTCTTCCAATTTGAAACAAATGAAAGCTTCCTGTTATTGAGTTTCCTGGAAAGGAAAGACAAGTGATTGTTCACTTGCCTGTGGAGATATTCTTTGTGAAGAGGAACTCAAATGCACTTGGCGATGATTGACTGACTTTAAGAATAAGGTAGCAGAGTTTAAGAGGCACTTGCTCATTTGTAAGTCGTAGAGTCTAAATGAGGAAAACCATTAGGTGATGGCTTCCTCAGTTTTCTGTCATGTTTGCTTGTGAACTAATGACCATTTTAAGCATAGATCTTAACTGAAAATTATTCTAAAGAAAGTCACTCATCATGGTTGCATTCACAATTACTTCCACATGAATAACTTCTTATCTCTTAACCTCTTTTCATGCCTAAGCAGCTCAAAAAATTCATATGCAATAAATGCATTTACATGAATGGCTTTATGTCAGGCCACTGAGGAGAAATTGAAGAGCTATTCATTGGATTTTTCTGTATATCAAATAGAAACAATAATAGCTATTTTCTAAAAATGAAAAAATCAGTGTGAGCACAACCTAGATTTAAGAAAAGAATGGATCAAGAATGATTAAAGAGTAACTACTGATTAGAATTCTTGAGTTTCATTTCTTTCAGTTTATATGTGACCTTGAGGAAATCATTTGAACTCATCCCTGTTTAACTATGACTATAGAGGACTTACATTATGCAAAATTTAAAAATAAAATATAGAAACATAAAGGAAATGAATCACTTTTTCAGCTTATCAGCTACCATCTGCAAGTGAATACTTTACAGCTACTCACAGTAAATAGAAGTCACTTTTCCAGCTTATCAGCTAATCTGTTCAAAGGAACATTTTTCAGCTATTCATAGGGGTTTTCATTGTTCCTTAGAATTATATGTAGTTCAAAAAAAAACTCAAAAATCCTTTTTAGAAAAGGATTTTTTTTTTTTTACTTCCCCAAAAGATTATTCTGTGACCTTTTCAGAAAATATATCCAAAATCTGCTCCTGCTTATGTCTCTTATCCCACATCCCACTTCTTACTCCTTGCAGTTGGCACTCAATACAAAGAGGGCCCTGTACTACTTCATGTAAATGAACTTCCCTATGTTCTGGTACCTTGATGCTGCCTTTCTTTCTTCACTCAGGAAGCCATGTCCTCTGTACCTTTTGAGATTGGGATGATCATAGAATTAATCGCCCAAACTGGGACCCTTGAGAAGAAAAGGAGAGCTAGTGAGACAGGAAGTGCGAAAACTGATGTCAACAGGGCTGTATCAAACCATTACTTAAGAGCCATCTAAAACATTAGCTCCTCTGTGATGGTTTCTCCCCAAACAGAAATGCTTGTCTCCTGTTTTTATTGCTATTGACCTCCATTATGGCACTTAACACATTGTATTGGGTTGGCCAAAAATTTCATTCAAGTTTTTCCGTAACATCCTTAGAATAGTTTAAACAGTAATAGATTTCATCCTAACAAAGTATAAACAGATTTCAAAAGGAAAAAGGAAAACAGTTTGCATTCCCTTCTGGTGTTTTCAGTTTTATAATCGAACAATTTGATTTTGTGGCAGAGTTGTTTTCCCCTATTCTTTAGAATTTTTAAAAGGTCAGCACTTCACTTAACAACCTGTGTTTTTTCTTTTTTCTTCTCTCAGGATCACTTTATTTTTTCTTCTAAAACACAGCACCTTTTGCTTTTCCAAAGAATTAAAAGGATTTCTCAGAAGTTCTTGGCCTTTTTTCATTACATGGACAATTAAAATGAAATTTGGTACTGCTTCCTGCTTTCAGTTCTTTGATAGCTTTTCATCCACACAGAAGTCAAGCAATGTAAATTTATAACAGAAGAAATTCAGAACTCTGGTGTCTAAGAAGAGTTAGACATATTCAGACTCTATGCCACATGATAAAGAATGTTTTAAAGTATCAACTGTTTAATTTTAGACCAGTGTTAAGTACCCTACAAAAAGGTATATCCAAATTAAAGTCCTTAGTTTTAATTTGAAGGTTATACTTTCTTTGAAATTACTACAAATTTGAGGCAGAGAATATGGGGGCAAAACATATTTAAACTGAGACTTAGTTGCCTCATTTGTTAAACAATGATAACTAGAGCAATTACTGTATTGATTTGTTGTAAGGATAAAAATGGATTTATAAAATCCTTAACAGAGGATTTAGCAAAGTGTTAAATATTCAACAAATATCACCAACATTCTCATTATCCTTATTTTTATATTATCTTTTGTAGCAGTTTATCCTTACCCAAACCAATTGATAAACCAACTGAATTGGTTTATTGAATATTTAACCAAATGTTCACGCTATTAGGGGGAAAACCCCAAACACGTATTCCTTTTTAGATTAAATTTGACCACGTGAACATGAATGTGAAAGTGAAAGTCGCTCACTCATGTCCGATTCTTTGCGACCCCATGGGCTATGCAGTCCATGGAATTCTCCAGGCTGGAATACTGGAGTGGGTAGCCTTTCCTTTCTCCAGGGGATCTTCCCAACCTGAGGGATCAAATTCAGGTCTCCCATATTGCAAGTGGATTCGTTACCAGCTGAGCCACAAGGGAAGCCCAAATTTGACCACAACGTATATAAATTCTCAGTTCCTATCATCTCCTAATCACCAAGTTAAACTACTCCATGCTCAAAGGGTTTAATGAACAGTAATGATACTGTCTTCTTTGTCTCAGAGAAAACAAATGTAAAATAGCCATGAAACAAACAGTAATGATGACAAAAGTTTAACATTCAGGCCTTATGATGTGGCAGGCACTCTGCCTCATATTTGTGATTTTTTTTTTAACCCTCATCACAATCCTAAGAAATGGCAATGCTATTGTTTGCTTTTTGTAGATGAAATGGACAATAAAGACTAATACACCCACTCCCCAGAATCCATAAGTGATATGACTGTATGAGTACCCACAGGTCTTATGTCTCTACAACCTGTGTTCATAACCATGGTACTACACTGCCTCACGACTGAAACCCATGTGTTCTGGGATATGTGGCTTTGATTAGAATTAGTGAAACATAGCTCATCCTTGTAAGTGAGGTCTAGCAAAAACCTAAGCTTCTTAACCATCTAGTAACAATAAGCTCGGAGAAGGCAATGGCACCCCACTCCAGTACTCTTGCCTGGAAAATCCCATGGATGGAGGAGCCTGGTGGGCTGCAGTCCATGGGGTCACTGAGAGTCGGACACGACTGAACAACTTCACTTTCACTTTTCACTTTCATGCATTGGAGAAGGAAATGGCAACCCACTCCAGTGTTCTTGCCTGGAGAATCCCAGGGATGGGGGAGCCTGGTTGGCTGTTGTCTATAGGGTCGCACATGCAAGAACATTGGAGTGAGTTGCCATTTCCTTCTCCAATGCATGAAAATGAAAAGTGAAAGTGAAGTCGCTCAGTTGTGTCTGACTCTTCACGACCCCATGGACTGCAGCCTACCAGGCTCCTCGGTCNACCACTGCTTTATTATCCTTACCTACTCCCTCCTAGAATTTATTAAACTGGCTGCAAAAACCAGTCAATTCTGTCTCCAAAATGTCTCTTAATCCCACTGCAAATCTTCATTTCTACTCTTCTTGCTCCTTCGCTCCCTCACCTGGACTACCATAATTGCTTCTTGACCCGTCTCTCCACAGTCAGTCCCTCCTCCTCTCAAACATCCTCTTGGACTTATCAGAGTGATCTTTCCCAAACACAGGTCTGGTCCTGTCTTAACACCCACTGAAAATCCATTATAGTGGCAAGCATTTGCACAACAATATTTGGATGCAAGAAATATTGCGTCTCATTATCTCTCTCAATCAAATTAAATTGACTTTGAGCATCCATTTTTCAGAAGAGCAGCTTATAATTGAGGATCTTCCTTCATAGAATTATACAAGAATCCCAAGAGACCCTATCAAGCCAGAAAATATGAGGAAAGGCCATCAAGGTACATCCTGGTCATTCGCTGCTGAGGTGCTATTTACCCAATTTATAAACCAAGTCCACCCCTTTGAGTTAAGCAGGTCACAAAGATCTTTCATCCCGACTTCCAGGCCCCAGTTTGTACGGTCTGGCCTCCTAGTGCTGTGCTAGGTCACTCAGTCATTTCCGACTCTTTGCAACCCCATGGACTANTGCTTGGAAGGTTGGGTTGTCTGCTGTATGCAGTCGGCCCTCCTGATCCTCGGATGCGGAACTCCAGCTGGACTGGCCATTTTATATGAGGGACTTGAGCGCCACAGCTTCTGGCATGGGAAGGTGGGGTGGTCCTGGAACCTGACTCCCACAGGTGCCAAGAGTTGGCTGTGTGTATGTGCACCAAGGCTTACTACTTGTAGAATTTCTCTAGTCCATTCAAATAACAGAGATTGCAGTTGAAGCTAGCTCACCAAAGGGCGGATTGCTACTGATTTGCTAATTTTAGGAGTTTAAAGTTGTTAGTTGGGAGCAGATTTAAGTTGAAAGCTTTAATGTGTATCGTGATTGTCAAACTTGGTTATGTGATAGTCCAGGGGGCCCTCGACTATGCTGATATTTTACAGCCTTAAAAACGGTTTAACATTAATTTGAATAGGTATGAGACTATATGTCTGTCTCTAAAATTAAAACTTATTGTGGGTATAGACCAATATTCATAAATACATGTATACTTAGACTGTAGAATACTCCAAAAACTAGCCGCTTTATTGAGCTATAATCCACATACCGTAAAACGCACCCTTGTTAAGTGTGCAGGGCAGCAGTTTTAGGCGTACTCGCACGTTGTGCAACTGTAACCACTGTCTAAATTTAGAGGCTTTTCATCACCCCCCAGAGCAACTAACTCTGCACCCTTGCTAGTCACTTCCCATCTGTCCTCCCCCCAGTTCCTGGCAACTGCTAACCTACTTTCTGTTTCTATGAATTTGCCTGTTCTGGACATTTCACATATGTGGAATCACACAGTGTGTGGCCTTCTGTGGCTGGCTTCTTCGACTTAGCATAATGTTTCCAGGCCTCATTCTTGTTGCAGCACGTGTCAGCACATCATTCCTTTTTACAGCTGAATTTGATGCATATTCCATATTTTGCTTATTCATCCATCAGTGATGGATATCTGGCTATTATGAACCATATTGT
Organism: Neotragus pygmaeus; assembly: GCA_006410875.1. Lineage (NCBI taxonomy): Eukaryota > Metazoa > Chordata > Mammalia > Artiodactyla > Bovidae > Neotragus > Neotragus pygmaeus. Next base: position 676,806 of record SJYV01017773.1, read on the forward strand.
TACAAATATTGTGTGTGAATTTTTGTGTTTTGTGTAGGCATGTGTTAAAAAGCATGTGTATATGTAAGAGTGGAATCATTGGGTTGTATGACGTGTCGAATACTTTTAAGGAAGCCATAATCTTTACAAATGAAGAGGATATTGATCCCCTCAAGAAGGTTGTGGCTTGCTAGGTGTGACAGGTTTTGTGGTGGAGGTTTTGGAGGTGGGTGTGGGNCGACTCTGTGCGACCCCATAGACGGCAGCCCACCAGGCTCCGCCGACCCTGGGATTCTCTAGGCAAGAACACTTGAGTGGGTTGCCATTTCCTTCTCCAGTGCATGAAAGTGAAAGTGAAGTCGTTCAGTCGTGTCCGACTCTTCGTGATCCCATGGACTGCAGCCTACCAGGCTCCTCCATCCATGGGATTTTCCAGGCAAGAGTACTGGAGTGGGGTGCCATTGCCTTCTCCGAGGGAGTGCAATAAATGTAGGGGAAAAAAAAATACACACATACATTCATGTATATTTATTTTTTTAAAGATTCCCTTAGTACAAGTGAAGCAAGACATATACTGTCAACATGAGATTCAGCAGGAATAATTGTTGTATAGGTATATTGAGTGATACTTTAAGACTGAGCAACTTGTCAAATTTCATTAGCTAATTATTTTCATATTACTTCATATTAATTCTGCTGTAGGGGGTCCATTCTTGCCTGCACCCTTTTTTTCCTGTTGCTCGATAAGAAGAGTGGTATTTAAATAAGGATAATTTGTAAAATTTCCAATCTCAACTGAGATAAATTCGGGTCAGAAAAAATTATAATATGTCTGGTCATTGGTGTATTGAAAATCATTAACTCAGAGCTGAGATAATAACAAAAGTTCACTATATAACTGAAACCCTTCATGTTGTTTTGATAAGTAACCCTGCATGATCAAGAAGTTCCCCTGGAGTTCTCTTGAACTATAATTGAAGATATTTGTTTAAACATCTTTGGTCATATTCTAATAATATAATTTTCCTTAATGAATTATGAATATCTAGGCTTGGGCTTTCCTGGTGGCTCATCCGATAAAGAGCCCACCTGCAATGCAGGAAACCTGGCTTCGATCCCTGGGTTGGGAAGATCTCCTGGAGAAGGGAACGGCTACCCACTCCAGTATTCTGGCCTGGAGAATACCATGGACTGTATAGTCCTTGGGATTGCAAAGAGTCAGACACTACTGAGCGCTTTCACTTTCACACTTGGACTAAACTCCTCTGGAACCGGTTGTAGCCCATCAAACATAATTCTAAGAAGGATTTTCATGAAAACAGTCCTTTCATGTGTATAATATTATATAGATAATGTGATAATCATATTCTGTAATAACCACTTACCGTTTTTCCTTTGATAGTGCACTTTATGGCAGATAAGTCAAACTGCTTCTTTGTGACCAACTTTTATTTTCTCAGCCATGTTCTAGTATTGATGTTCTCCTTCATACTGACATATAGGACTCCTGTCCTATGCAGTTAACTGTGCAATTTGATCAGACTGAAGAGATAATTGAGGATCCACTAGCCTCAAACCTTCCATGAAGTTAGCACAGTGTCACCTTTGATATTCAGTGGAAGATAACTCAGCCCATTAATATTCATTGTTGCTTTTTTGGTTTTGAAACTGTAGGTAAGCCTCATGCTCTTCTGCACAGATAATCTACTTGAGAATATGTTTACTTTCAGAAATAAGATTGGTGATGGGTAATCGGTAAAGTCATCACTAAAGTAGAGGCTGTAGATAATCACTTTTGGAAGGTTTATGTGATTTTTTTTCTTGAGATAACATTTCTATGAGCATTTAGAACATAATGACTATTTGAGTACAGCACTAGCACTTGATGTAAAATATTAATGGTAAGACACAATGATTTATATATACCAAAACATGGAAGAAACTTTGAATTAAATTGAAATGATTTGAATTCTATTCATTCTCTAGCTATTATTTTTTAATAGATTCTCACATTTATCTCACAAAAATAAGATGTTGGATTCTAGAATAAAGTGAAGAATTCTAGAATTCTTTGTCACTGTAGCAATGAAATACAAAAAAAGAAAAGTAAAAATATTATGATGCCTCATGGTATCATGATAGTGGTTGTGGTTTAATCACTAAATAGTGTCTGACTTTTGCAACCCCATGGACTGTAGCCAACCAGGCTTCTCTGTCCCTGCAATTTTTCAAGTAAGGATACTGGAGTGTGTTGCCATTTCTTTCTCCAAGGGATCTTCCTGGCCCAGGGATTGAACACTGGTTTCCTGCATTGCAAGCAGTTTCTTTACCAACTGAGCCACCAGGGAAGCCCTTGGTATCATAATATAAGGCTCAATTACGTGTTCTGTACTAAAGGAGGATATAGTAACAAGTCCAGCACTTCTGTATAATATCAACAATTCACAGTAGGATTTAATGATATTGATTGACCCTAATGTCCCTAAAAATGCATTTTTAAGATATAAAAGTATTTTGATATAGTTACTTTCTAGAAATGAATATTCTCCTTAATGAGTTAATGCTTTTTCATCACCAACATTTAGTGATTTAGCTAGTTTCTCTATTTTTTATAGATATTTTTGCCTAAAGTTTCTAAGCCATTCCCCCTTTATTGCCAGTTAATAAGCACTTTAGGAGGTATGATAATGAGAAATTTCTTTAAAAAAATTATATATTAGCTCTNTTCATCACCAACATTTAGTGATTTAGCTAGTTTCTCTATTTTTTATAGATATTTTTGCCTAAAGTTTCTAAGCCATTCCCCCTTTATTGCCAGTTAATAAGCACTTTAGGAGGTATGATAATGAGAAATTTCTTAAAAAAAATTATATATTAGCTCTCCATATATTCCCATTGAAAAAGTGATAAATTAAGATGTGTTAGTTGAGTTATAGGTGGTTGAATTAATTGAATTACGACTATGTTAGTAAGTTTTTGAATGGCCAAGGGAAAAAAGCTAAAGTGATTAGCTTCCTTTTGTAAGGTGTGCTTATTAAGGGAAGAAAATACTTCTGCTACCCAGATACACAGACACGTTTCTACACACACAAGATGGTTGGAGAAGACTCTTGAGAGTCCCTTGGACTGCAAGGAGATCCAACCAGTCCATTCTGAAGGAGATCAACCCTGGGATTTCTTTGGAAGGAATGATGCTGAAGTTGAAACTCCAGTACTTTGGCCACCTCATGCGAAGAGTTGACTCACTGGAAAAGACTCTGATGCTGGGAGGGATTGGGGCAGGAGGAGAAGGGGACGACCGAGAATGAGATGGCTGGATGGCATCATGGACTCGATGGCCATGAGTCTGAGTGAACTCTGAGAGATGATGATGAACAGGGAGGCCTGGCGTGCTGCAATTCATGGGTTCGCAAAGAGTCGGACACGACTGAGCGACTGAACAGAACTGAACTGAAGAAAAACTCAACTCAAATTGGCTAAAGCTAAAGGAAGGAATTAGATTTCTGACAGACTTCCAAAGAGCGAGGCTTGCTTCAGACCTAAAAAGGAAGTGTTCATCTGTGTATTCAAGGCTCTGTCTCACTCATTCCTAAGCTCAGCTTGCTTGTGATTGCCTCCTGTTTCAGATTTACTTCCTCCACATGCAGCGAGATGATCACTGGCATCTACAAATATAAGTTTTTCATGGAGCTAAAGTTCTCTTCGAAAGAATGTTCTTTCTGTCTGTTAACACTAGAACGTTCCAGGGAAAATCCTGATAGAATCTTCTGATATATTTGATAGAACTGTCCAAGTAACCAAGTTCGTTCAGTTGCTCAGTCACATCCGACATTTTGCAACCCCATGGACTGCGGCAGGCCAGGCCTCCCTGTCCATCCATACATGACTGCTGGGAAAAACATACCCTTGACTTGACAGACCTTTGTTGACAAAGTAATGTCTCTGCTTTTTAATATTCTGTCTAGGTTGGTCATAACTTTCCTGCCAAGGGGTAAATGCCTTTTAACTTCATGGCTGCAATCACCATCTGCAGTGATTGTACAGCCCCAAGAAATAAAGTCTGTCACTGTTTCCACTGTTTCACCATCTATTTGCCATGAATTGACGGGACCGGATGCCATGGTCTTAGTCTTCTGAATGTTGAGATTTAAGCCAATTTTTTCACTCTCCACTTTTACTTTCAGCAATAGGCTATTTAGTGCTTCTTTCAGTTCAGTTCAGTTCGGTCGCTCAGTCGTGTCCGACTCTGCGACACCGTGAATCTCAGCATGCCAGGCCTCCCTGTCCATCACAAACACCCACAGTTCACTCAGACTAACGTCCATTGAGTCAGTGATGCCATCCAGCCATCTCATCCTCTGTCATCTGCTTCTCCTCCTGCCCCCAATCCCTCCAAGCTTCAGAGTCTTTTCCAATGAGTCAGCTCTTCACGTGAGGTTACTTTCTGCCATAAGTGTGGTGTCATCTGCATATCTGAGGTTACTGATATTTCTCCCAGCAATCAAACTCTATACTTTCACTTTATAAATATTTTCACTTTTATGACAACTTTAACTTTTCATAGATAACTGTAATATAAATGCCAAGTACCTCCAAATTATGCTAATAGTGCTTTGCTCTTCTTTGAGTGTAAAGCTAAATTCTAACTTTTTCAAATTCCTTTGATTAAGACTGCAAACATAAAAGTGGGATAAATCTGCCAAAAATGAACAATTTGCACAAAGAGTTCAGACTTTTCAGCTGACAGCATTTTTGCACACAGAGGGGTGTTGTCAAAATTTTGCTACAGGCAGTTTCATTCTATACAATGATATATTTTAGAGTTTATGAAAAGAATTACGTGGTAAAATTCACTGTCGTCATCCTGGGAGAATATCCATACTCTTTTATTTCTTGATGTACAAATTTAGTCTTATCATGTTTTAAGCACTCTGGTCCCACTATTGAAAGCCTATACATGAAATACCTTTTGCACAGAAATTTCTGAATTCAGGTCTTTCATGGTTGTATATTGATCTCCAACAACTAACTGAACATGCTGGCAGATCCTGCTGGGCTCTCTTCATGATCGATCCTCTCACAGATTCCATGGATTAATGAAAAGAGAAAAAAAGTTCTGACCTAATTGGCCTGATTGTGGGGAAAATAAAATAGGCATCTCCTTATTTCTTTTCTTTGGAGGAAAAAAAAAGAATTTTTGGTCAAAGTGAAAGTGAAGTCTCTCAGTTGTGTCTGACTCTATGACCCCATGGCCTGTAGCCTGCCAGGCTCTTCTGTCCATGGAATTCTCCAGGCCAGAATACTGGAGTGGGTAGCTGTTCCCTTTTCCAGGGGATCTTCCCAACCCAGAGATCAAACCCAGGTCTCCCTCATTGCAGGGGGATTCTTAACCCTCTGAGCCACAGGAATTGAACCTGGGTCTGTTGCAGTGCAGGCAGATTCTTACTGCTGAGCCACTGGGGAAGCAACTATATCATTACACATATAAAGAACTTCTTTGAACACCGGACCTATAATTAATATATTTGAATTTTTCAACTCCTTTCATTTCAGAAATACCTTGAGGTAAATTTATTTTACTATAGTATCCAAAGTTCTCATTCTAATTCTCTATAGGTATGCCTTCTCTAATTTTTACTGACTCAAGAGCTGTGAGGAAAAATGCCTGAAGGGCATCATTTGAGAGTAACACATGCTCAGTAGCTTTTACTTGGAGACCTGTGCTGTCTCACTTCTCCATTGATAGCATTTATTCAACCAAATCCAGGCTGTTACTTTTCATATTCTGTACTCTTCTATGGGGACCAGGGCTAAGGGCAAAGTGTAAGCATTTTGTTGCCATCCACCTATGAACTTTTTTTTTCAAGTACATTTAACATGCATTATCATTCTACTTTGTGAATAAGTGTTGCTGTATATTTTCTATCAGCGGGGAAGAAAGGAAAATTTAACATGTTATGTTTGTCTTCGCATGCTAGGATAATCTTTGAAGCAGAACTCTAAAAATACAAGCACAGCAGGTCATCTTCCTGGCTCTGTACTCCAGGGAACAAACTTCTTTATTGTGAAGACCCTGATCTATACTTTTCTTGTTGCTGCTTGCTTCTTTGATTCTAGAAGCAAATTTTCATTTGCTAGTTCTCATTTAAAGTAATTCAAATAACGCTTTTCAGGCCATAAATGAATTTTCAACAGAAATGCATTGAATTTTACAGTGACTAAGACATTCGAGTGAGTTCTACAACAGTACATAAGACATAGAAACTGAAGTTGTTACCCTTCCAGCTCTCATGGAATCTTATACCTGGATTGTCCTATGTAAAGTCTTTGTTTGTTCAGTGAGCTTACTCTTCCAGTAAAGGCAGGGAAGCTTGGTGTGCTGTGGTCCATGGGGTCTCAAAGAGATATGACTGAGCAACTGAACAACAAAGGCAAATTAGAGAAGTGAAAGGGTGTTTCAGTTTTAATATTTATAAAATTGTAACAAATGTTTAAACAGGTTTAGAAATCCTAGAATAATTTGAGGGTGCTTGTTTATGTGTGTATGTGACGATAAATATAAATGTATGCACACAATTGCTACTCATATTTTCCCACATAGCACACAGCTTCTGGAGAACATACATTTAAAAATATTACATTAGTTTTCATTACATAAAATGAGTATAAAGCCTATATCATTAGAATTTGATACCTAGGCTGCATGTTGAAAAGGTTAAATAATTGTTATCTTTTGATACTGTTTTGATAGTTGAATTTAATTATAAGAAAAGAAGTGGAGTCAAGAAATAAACAGAATGCCCTTTATGCATTTCTTGCCATAAATCAGATGCCATGGAAAACACCTCTTTTTCTCTCTCTTGAAAAGCACTTTTTAATATGGTGAATCATATTTCCAAATATCATAAGAGAATTAGGAGAGCGAACATGACAATTTTAGTCTTACAGAGTCACAGTATCTGCCTTGTGCTGGTCCCGTGCCAGTCTTTCCTGAGTCACCTGAGGAGATTTTACTTGTTAATAATCAAGGTTATTTTTGTCTTTCTTATAGATACAATTAATAAGTATTTGTTGTACACTTACTCTGAGACACATACATATTTATTGGGCTCCCTTTACCTTAACAAGTGGATTTTTCACTTCAATCCCATAGTTTTTACCTTTGATTGTAGATTCCAAGAGTTAACAGTTTACTTATTTCCAACACTTGGTATCAGTCATAGAGTGAAAGTTGCTCAGTCGTGTCTGACTCTTTGTGACCCCATGGGCTATATAGTCCATGGAATTCTCCAAACCAGAATACTGGAGTGGGTAGCCTTACCCTTTTCCAGAGGATCTTCCCAACCCAAGGCTTGAACCCAGGTCTCCTTCATTACAGACAGATTCTTTACCAGCTGAGCCACAAGGTATAGTAGGCATTCATTAAATATTTGTCCTAATGAATAAATGAGTAATTGAGGAAATTAATGAAAGCTATTCACCATTTCTTTTTATTTTGCCATTATTTGAGTTAAAGAGTTATTTTACTCAGTTTTGCAAGTTCCATGATCAATAACTTGTATAAAACTAACATTTGGTATTTTATTTTAAAAATTTACAATTCTTGAACAATGATATTTCATCAAGAACATGATAATCACTTTATTATCACAATGCTGCACAAATTATACTCTTAATATACCATAATATATCTGAATATTAACAAGAAATTCAGCTGATACATAATAGCTCACATTTTAATATCCCACTGAACAATTAGATTCTGAGTGTTGGAAAACATGACAAAGAATGATTCCTGTTTAATCCAAAATTTCCATGCCTTAAGTTCCTCCTCATCAGAATTAGATAATAAAAAGCAATTTTTAAAAATAAATTATTTTTCATTACTTACACTTATCATTTATATTGACTGATGATTTAGGTATCAGAAAATCACTACACAACAATGAAATAACCCAAAAGGAAATATTTAGTAAAGGGGTAGGAGCGGTAAAGTAACATGTGTCTAATGAACCTTGATTCTGTACTAAACACTAGTCATCATTATGTCACTATAGATTTTATTCTTACTGTAAATCTGTGACCTAGATAATTTTGTGAAAGTGGATTGATGCCACGTCTCCCTTTTACATAAAACTTAATTTTCCTATAATGCAGCATTCCTGGCCTTATTTTGTCCAACCAAATTTCTACACTTTCTCCATCATCTGTCATAAAAATAAGAGAAATAAAGGAGGAGAGAGGATGAATCAGCAAAGCACAGAGAATTTTTAGGGCTGTCAGTTCAGTTCAGTCGTTCATTCGTGTCCGGCTTTTTGCAGCCCCATGAATTGCAGCATGCCAGTCTTCCCTGTCCATCACCAACTCCCGGAGTTCACTCAAACTCATGTCCATCAAGTCAGTGATACCATCCAGCCATCTCATCNAGCTTTTTTTGAGTCTATTTTCTATTTTCCTTCCTGCTGATCCGTTTCCTTCTTTTATTGTTGCCTTTGTGTTCAAAGAATTCCCTTTAACCATTCTTTTAGAGTAGATCTGCTGGTGAAAAAGTCCCTTTATTTTCCATTGTCTGAGAATATCTTGGTTTCCCTGCGAGGATATTCTCGCTAGATACAGGATTCTGGATTGAGGGATCTTTTTTGACACTTAAAAACCGTGTGCCAGTTCCTTCTGGCTTCCATGGTTTCTGATGAGAATGGGCTATTATTCAAGTTGTTTTTCCCTAGGAGGTAAGGTTTTGTTTCTGTCCCCATACCTTTGAGATTTTTTTTTCTTTGCGTTTAGATCTCAGAAGTTTGACTGTGGTAAGTCTCAGTATAGATTTCTTTGCACTTATTATTCTCTTTGGGGGTTTTCACACTCTGGGAAATTTTATTAGCCAGACAGTAGTTTGACTAGCAATTTTAAAACTTTCATTTTATATTGAAATATAGATGATTGGGCTTCCCAGGCGGAACAAGTGGTAAAGAATCTGCCTGCCAGTGGAGGAGACACAAGAGATGTGAGTTCGATCCCTGCATCAGGAAGGAAGATCCCCTGGAGTAGAAAGTGGCAAACCACTCCAGCATTCTTTTCTAGGAAACTCTATGAACAGAGAAGCCTGGTGGGCTACTGTCCACAGGGCCGCAAAGAGTCAGACATGACTTAGCAACTGAGCAGTGTTCCGTGTGTTATATAGTAGGTTCTTGTTGGTTATCTATATTAAATACAGCATTGTGGACATGTCAATCCCAAATTCCCAATCTATCCCCGCCTGCATCCTCCCCACACCACCATCAACCTGGTAACCATAAGTTTGTTCGTTAAGTCTGTTTTGGTTTTATAAATAAGCTGACTTGTGTCATTTTTAAAAATCATTTTATCTATGTATTTCTTGGCTGTGTGGGTCTTCACTGCTGTGCAGGATTTTCTCTGGTTGCAGCAGGCAGGGACTACGCTCTAGGTGCAGTGTGTGGCCTTCTCACTGTGGTAGCTTCTCTTGTTGCAGGTCATGGGGTCTAGGCACTCGGGCTTCAGCAGCTGTGACTCCAGGGTTCCAGACCACAGGCTCAATAGTTATGGCACACAGGCTTAGCTGCTCCATGGCACGTGAGATCTTCCTGGACTGGGGATCAAACCTCTGTCTCCTGCATTGGCAGGCAGACTCTTTATCATTGAATCACCAGGGAAGACCCCATTTGTGTCTTTTTCTTTTTTTGGATTCCACGTATAAGCAATATCGTATGATATTTGTCTTTCTCTGTCTGACTTCGCTTAGTATGATAATCTCCAGGTCCATTCATGTTGCTGCAAATGGCATTATTTCATTATTTCATTCTTTTCGATGGCTGAATAATAATTCCATTTTATATATGCACCACATCTTCTTTATCCATTCATCTATCCATTCTTTGTAACTTCTGTTTCTTTGCAGAGACTTGTTTTTTTCATGCTTGTTTGTGATTGTTGAAGTATTCTTTTTCTCACAACTGGTTTAAAATCTTCATCAGATATTTCTAACCCATCTAATTCTCTAACAACTGATACTGATGTCTAACAGAGAGCATCTGTTACTTCAGTATCAGCATCTTTTTTCCTTCAGTTGGATGTCTTCCTGGTTCTTAGTATGATGAAGGATTTTTCAATTGACACCTGGACATTTTCCTGTTATGTAATGAGATTGGACCTTATTTAAACCTCATTATCTGGTTTTCTATGACATCAATCTAGCAGGGAACAGGTAGGGTTCTGTCTTATCACTAACAGATGGAGGGAGCAGCCCAAACTCTCCATTAGTCCCGTGATGATGCCCAAAGCCAGGAACTCCTCATTGCTGCTGGGTGGGGCTGGGAGCTTGGGAACTGTGTGGTCCCCACTGACATTGCAGGGCAGGTGACCTGTTATCACTANCGACGCAGGGTGACCGTGGCACACAGCTCAGACCTCGGCGCCGGGTGACCGTGGCACACAGCCCAGACTTTGGCACAGAGCTACTGCAGCACACAGCCCGTAACTTGGCACAGGGTGACTGCGGCACACAGCCCGTACTTTGGTTCAGGTCGACCGCAGCACAAAGCCCGGAACTTGGCACAGGGCGATACTGGCACACAGCATGGACCACAGTGCAGGGCGACTGCGGCACACATCCCGGACCTCGTTGCAGGGCGACTGTGGCACACAGCCCAGACCTCGGCACAGGGTGACACTGGCACACAATACGGAACTCAGCAGATGGCGATCGCAAAAACAGCCTGGACCTTGGCGCAGAGTGAACTTGATACAGAGCCCAGAGCTCGTCGCTAGCCGATGTCAGAACACAGCCTGGATCTCAGTGCAGGGTGACTACGGCACACAGCCTGGACTTCAGCGCAGGGCGATCGCGGCACACACCCCGAACCTCAGTGANAGAAGCTCTATACTGTCAACAAAAAGAAGACCAGGAGCTGACTGTGGCTCAGATCATGAACTCCTTATTGCAAAATTTAGGGCTGTGAAAATACTCATATGATACCATAATCATGGACTGACTATCATTATACATTTGTCCAAATCCATTGGCTATACAACACCTAAAATGAGCCCTAATACTAAATGGACTTTGGGTTATTATAAAGTGACAGAGTCAGTTCATCAGTTGTAATAAGTATACCACTGTGATGGGAAGCATGGATAATGCCTATACCTGTGTGAGACAGGATATATGGGAAATCTCTACCTCCTCCTTAATTTTGCTGTAAATGTTTAACTTTTCTAAAAAATTCCTCATAGAAAATGATAAAAAGATAGNGTTGTAATAAGTATACCACTGTGATGGGAAGCATGGATAATGCATATACCTGTGTGAGACAGGATATATGGGAAATCTCTACCTCCTCCTTAATTTTGCTGTAAATGTTTAACTTTTCTAAAAAATTCCTCATAGAAAATGATAAAAAGATAGAATACTAAAATTTGTATAATTCTTATGCTATCTACCTCTGCCCTTAACTAGAGGGCAACCTTAGGGGAGTCCTGTATCTTCAGTTCAGTTGCGCAGTCATGTCCTGACTCTTCGAGACCCCATGGACTGCAGCATGCCAGGCTTCCCCGTTCATCCTGTTTCCTCGTGTAAATCACAATAGTTGGGCTAGATGATTTCTAAGGAAAGTATTCCATCTCTGATTTTTGTTTTGCCTAATTTTGTATAGTTGTGTTTTATGCTTATCATTTATTTACAGTCATCAAGTTATGTTGCCTTGTGAAATGAGCTCTTTTTTGATTAAAAGAACTTTGTCCTGTCTGTACTATTGACCGTATTTTAGGTGATTGTACATTCTTAATAATGTAATGCAGGAATTTATATGCATTAGAAAGATGTGGTTAAGCAGTTGAAGCTCTAGAAATGTAATTTAGAGCAGTCCTGACAAAATGCAGAATATCAGTGTGTTACAATATGGCAGCAATTCAAATAAATAAATACATGGTAGATTGTGTGTATGTGAGTGTGTTGTAAGAGCATAGAATAACTCCAGGATGATATACTAGATAAGAGATTGCCTGTGGGAAGTATCAATATGATTAAATTCTATCATTTTATACCAGTTAAATGTGTACCACATCCATGTATTAGCTATTCAAATAATTAGTACATTTAATATGAACAGGATGTGTTTAAGATATATATAAGGCTTCCCTGGTGGATCAGACGATAAAAAAGCTGCCTGTAGTGTAGGAGGTCTGGGTTTGATCCCTGGGTCAAGAAAGATCCCCTGGAAAAGGGAATGGAAACCCACTCCAATATTCTTTTCTAGAGAATCCCATGGGCAGAGCAGCCTGATGGGCTACAGTCCATGTGGTCTCAAAGAGTCAGACATGACTGAGCAACTAAGCACATCACTACTTATTGTATTGTGTCTTAATTTTCTATCACTGATGGGACAAAGTACCACAAACTTAGAAGAATAAACAATGGTAATTTATTATGTCTTTGTATTTCTCTAATATGGAAGTTCAATATGGGTCTTATTAGACTAAAAGTAGTTCTTTCTGTAGACTGTAAAGGATCTTTATGTTTTTCAGTTCTAGAAGCAGCCCTGATTCCTTGATTCAGGTCCCCTTCCTCCATCTTAAGAGTCAGAAATGACTTATTTAGTGTTTCTCACATTACATCCATCTGACTTACTCTTCTACCTCCCTTTTTGACTTTCAAGAACTACTGACATAAAGATAATCTCTCTATCACCACCATAATCACATCTATAAAGTCCCTCCTGCCACATAGAATAACATGTTCACAGATTCTGAAGATTAGGAGATCGGCATCTTTGGAGGACTGTTGTTCTATCTGCCATAAGCTATAAGCAGGATATCTGAGGAGACTATAATTCCTAAATCAGAATTTCTCTGAAAGAGAAAAAGTCTTAGAAACAGCCTCTTGTATGGCCTGTGCTGACTGATCAACTGAAGTTTATGACTCCTGTTTTCATTGTAACATCACAATTCTGGTCATTAGGTTTGCCTATGTTTTTTTTTCCAATCTAGCTTTTCACAGTTCTCCACCCTGAACACATACTGTCGGTGGAATAGGTCTGAATATTACCTATTTCAATAGTATTTTCTTCTTATGCAGAGCATGGGGTTAGTACAATGATGATAAACATTAGGAAAGATTTGAGTTTGTGTATGGAGAGGAAGACTGCCTCAAAAGTCTTTTTTTCTAGCTTTTGGATTCAAAATGTTTCAAGGAGATCTGTTACTGAACTTTATCATTTTTAAGACCTCCATTAAAATAAAATTAAAAATTCCAGGGGAAGACTAATACAGTTAACCTATTGTTAAATAGTACATAATATTTTGTCCATTGTTTGAGGAAAGTGATTTTAGAATCCCGATTGTTCTGTGATTTAGTAATGTAAATACTTAGTTTTAGGTTAGCTTAGAAAAGGAGAACTATAAATTTCAGAATTTTAGTGTATTTGCCTCTCTCCGCCCTCGTGGGTATATTTATAGGATGTGGAGGCAGTAAGCTATATTCTAAGAACATGGTCTCTGGACTTGAAACCTGATTCCCACCCACACTGTTGTGTAACCTTTGAAAATACACTTAACCTTATAAAGCTTTAGTTACTGCATTTCTATAATGGGAAGCAACATTTACCTCACATGGTGCTTCCTGATATTAGTCTAATAGAAAATAATCGTTTTTATTAATATGATCTTCAGTGTTCAAAGTGTTCATTCCTCTTTGTTCTTATAGGACTATAAAAACTACTAAAAGAGGGCTATAGTTTTTCTATAAAAACTAGAAATTCAGGAAAGAGAAATGCTCTGATTCATTTTCCTTTTTCTATTCTCTTTCTAGTTTATTTTTGTAAACCTTGCTACAATAGGTTTTTGAGATTTCAAGGAATAATTGTAAAGTGATGCCTCCAAAATTCAGTGTTTGTCATTTTAACCACCAAGTCTATTTTTCACACTTGTGAAAGAAAGGGAAGCATTTGTATGGTTTTGTAAAATAGATTCCCCCTCTATATCTGTGAGCACCTGAAATTCATCATCAATATAAAACATTCCTCCATCCAATATAATTTCAAACCTACAACCAGCGAAGTATTTTGCAGGCCGACAGGTTTCATTTCTCTCAGATATGAAAGGCAATTCTTTCTGAAAATTGCTGCATCGAATTTTACATTAAATTCCTTTCACAGTGTATCTTCTTAATTTTTAGGTATCATAATGGTATTGTGGTTATTTTAAAGAACTCTTATTTTAAAGACACATACTCAAGTAATTTACAGATGAAATTATATGATGTTTGGGGTTTGCACCCCATATTCTGGGATGGGGAAAGAGGCTTGGGAGGAGACCAGTGAAACAATATAGGCCATGATATAGGAAACAACATTGCCTCCAGAAATATGACTCAGGGAATTGACCATTGTAAGACAAAAAGATATGAATTTGGGGCAGCAAATTAGTGAAGAAGTAACAAGGCTTGTTTATGCAGCTTTCTCAGCCCTGTCTCTGGGACAGTGATGCCTTCTGTCCTGCTGGTGCAGAGAGGATACCTTTCGCATGGGAGATTTATGTCCTACTTTCAGGGAGACCCAGAAGGGCCAGAGTATCTTTATGTATCATTTGCTTCTCAAGTAACTTTAATTCAGAATAATCAATAAATCAGAGTGACATGCTTTGGGGTAGTATAGTCTATTCTCCTTCACACATATTTTTTAAATTCTTTTCCTTTTAATACATTTTTGAATTTTTATATTATTTTAATTGGCTTTTTCTGTCTACCCTCCTTTGTGGATTCCTGTCCTGTATCCCTTCCACTCATTTTATTGGCAGGTGTTACCCTATATCCTTCTACTGCCCCGTGCCTGCCATGCTCATTAACTACACTGCTACTTGCTGTTCCCTCAGTCTCAGCTTTCTTTAGATCCTGTTCTTCCCTCACTTCACTTACTTCAGTCCAGTGCTATTGTTGTGCTCTGGTTCTCAACTCTATCTGGGTACATATCATACTTCACTGCAATTATCTAAACATGTGTTCAAGCTGCAATCTTTTTATTGAATCATTGTAGTTTCTTGTTCCTACGGTTGCTGTTAATACTGATCACAGAATGGGATCAGGTACTGAAGAAATAATTTGCTGGATGAAATACACACCAAACATAAACAAAATGCACAGAAGTTACCTTTGCTTCAAATTACTCTGTTTTCTGTGTGGCAAGTGATATCTACAGAGAATCCCATCAAGGACCTTTGAGCCTCCTTCAATGACTATATCCTCAATAAGTCAAGCATGTAGTTGTTTCTCTGTTACCTCATATCTTATTAAAGTCACTGAAAATAAGTGTGAGTAAGTAGATGAAGGGGGGAATGGAAACCAGAGTGAAAAGATAGTCATTAAACTGGCAAATTTAAACTCTTTTCTTTGGTAATTACTTTTGACTGGTGTTACATCTTCACCTGAAAGCTAGCTTTTTGAATGCCAGATGGTTATATTCAGACTATATGAAGACAGAAAAGCAAGCTATTGCAATACTAGGCACACCCAGTTTTCCATCAGCACATACAACACACTGATCTCTGGTATTTTTTTTTTTTTTAAATCAGTAGCTGAGATTGTTTTCAACAACAACAAAAAAGTTAAGCTCTTTTTTGAGGAGGCTCATCTACTTTCAGAGTATTTGAAAAACTTAGAAAAAAATCTCATATGCCATTCTTAAAGTAGTGTAGCCCCCCTCATCCCTTTCATGGATCACTGCCTTCTTATGGTGATGGGCTTTGCCTAACTCAGTGAAGCTGTGAGCCATATCGAGCAGGGTCATCCAAAATAGGTCAAAGTGAAGAGTTCTAACAAATGTGGTCCACTAGAGGAGGAAATGGCAACCCACTACAGTATTCTTGCCTCAGGAACCCCATGAACAATATGAAAAGACAAAAAGATACAACACTGGAGATGAGCACCTCAGCTCAGAAAGTGTCCACTGCGCTACTGGGGAAGAGCAGAGGACAATTATTATAATAGCTCAAAGAAGAATGAAGAGGCCAAAGTGGAAATGACACTCACTTGTGGATGTGTCTAGTGGTGAAAAAGCTGGCTTGAAATTCAACATTCGAAAAACTAAGATTATGACATCTGATCTCATCCCTCATGGCAAGTTTGAAGGGGAAAAAGTGGAGGGAGTAACAAATTTTATTTTCTTGGGTTCAAAAATCACTGTGGATNGGATGTGTCTAGTGGTGAAAAAGCTGGCTTGAAATTCAACATTCGAAAAACTAAGATTATGACATCTGATCTCATCCCTCATGGCAAGTTTGAAGGGGAAAAAGTGGAGGGAGTAACAAATTTTATTTTCTTGGGTTCAAAAATCACTGTGGATGGTGACTGAGGCCATAAAAGTAAAAGATGCTTCCTCTTTGGAAGGAAAGCTGTGACAAACCCAGACAGCATATTAAAAAGTACAGACATCACTTTGCTGACAAGGGTGCATATAGTCAAAGCTGTGATTTTTCCAGTAGTCATGTATGGATGTGAAAGTTGGACCATAAACAAGGCTGACCATGGAAGAATTGATGCTTTTGAATTGTGGTATTGTAGAAGACTCTTAAGAGTCTTTTGGATTGCAAGGAGGTCAAACTAGTCAATCCTAAAGGAAATCAACCCTGAATATTAATTGGAAGGACTGTTGCTGAACCTTAAGCTCCAATACTTTGGCCACCTTATGTAAAGAATTGTCTCACTGGAAAAGACCCTGATTCTGGGAAAGATCGAGGGCAAAAAAGATGGGGCTGCTAGTGTATGAGATGGTTAGATAGCATCACTAACTCAATAGACATGAATTTGAACAGACTCTGGCATGTAGTGGAGTTTAGGGAAGGCTGGCATGCTACAGTCCATGGGATCACAAAGAGCTGGACATGAACATTGAACAACAATGATAGGTTCCCACCTCCCACATGGAATCATTATTATAGTAGGGCAGAGAAATGGAGAGACATCACTTGCTATCATTCTAAAGCTTGTAAGAGGAAAATGAATATCATTAAAAACCCCATGAACAAAAATATGAGATCTATTTTATTGTTTATAAGAAGGGGAAAATGTCATATCTCTAGAAGAAACAATTAAATTTAGAAGTTGAAAATTTACAGCAAACAAAAAGAAAGCATGAAATCTTCCTGGATGGCCATAAACTANTTTACTATAGCCCAAATTGATGAGTCTAACATCTACACATTACTTTCATATTTACATTCCCTTTTCCACCCCTCTGCAAAGGTACTTAAGGCTTTCCTTCAGAACTTTATTGAACTGGCTAAGGATGATGTAATTTATTTAAATAATCTGACCCAAACTTGTGCCATTTGTCAGCAGACAAATCCTAACTCTAACCTTCGCCCCCTCCTTTCCCCACCCACTAAAGTCACGGACATCTTCCTGCACAAGACTGGCAGGCAGATTTCACCCACATGCCACTGTAAAAAGGGTTAAATTTCTCCTAGTCTTCATAGATATATTTTCTGGATGGATTGAAGCTTTTCCGACTACTAACAAATGGAAATGAGCCCCTACTGTGGCTCGCTTTATTCTTACTGAAATCCTCCCCAGATTTGGAATGCCTTCCCCCTCCCAGTCTGACAATGCGCCTGAATTCACATCCCAAATCACCCAAAATACTGCATGAGCACTTCAAGCTCCTTGGAGGTTTCACATTCCTTATCATCCTCAGTCTTCCAGTAAGGTTGAGAGAGCCAACCGAGTCCTGAAAGAAACTCTCACCAAATTAACGAGTGAACTTCATCAGGACTGGACAAAACTCCTCCCTTTAGCCCTCTTAAAGGTCTGGGCCTTACCAACAACAACAAAAAAAACCCTTAAAAGCAGTGCATTTGAGGCCATGTTTGGGAGGCCCATAGTACCTTTAGGTCTTCCCCCTTCCAGGACGGTCCCAAACTGCCATACCATCTTCCTTTTCCTTGTCCAGATATGAGATGCCCTTTGGCAACATATGGATGACTTACTCCCTCAACCACATTCCAATCTTCCATACCCATCCTTTCAAATTGACAAAGTCTATATGACAACTCAGTTCCACTCAGATCTAACCCCAAAATGGCAAGTTCCCTACACAGTAATTCTGCTGACCCCTACTGGTGCAAAATTAAAAGAAGTCACCCTTTGGGTACACATCACTTGGCTAAAAAAGGTTATGCAGTCCAATGATGAAAATGCTTGCCAAACTAATACTTATCAAGTTTCTCACGCAGGCCCTTCAACTCTAAAGTTCGCATGGCTTCCACTGGCCCCANCCTGTCTCTTATACACATCTCATCACTTGGCTAAAAAAGGTTATGCAGTCCAATGATGAAAATGCTTGCCAAACTAATACTTATCAAGTTTCTCACGCAGGCCCTTCAACTCTAAAGTTCGCATGGCTTCCACTGGCCCCAACTGGCTATGGATGAGCCTGTTGGTTTCACAGCTGCAATTATTCCTGGAACAACTTCTGGCAGATATCTGGGTCTCAAGTGCTCAAGGATCCACATTTGAATACGTTGAAGATTTACATCTTCACCCTGTGGCTACAGGGAACCTTTAATAACTTTTACCCCTTCTCAGACCATTCATTTTTATCACCCTCCTACTCACCCTTGGGCCTTGTTTGTTTAATCTTTTCCAGGGATTCCTCGAAGACCAAATCTGAGCCATTTCCTGAGACCAAGTCAAGACTGTTCTTTTGCTCGAGATCCTGATGGCTAGAACAGAAAATCAACACTATGGGCCTTAGACTTCCTTCATCCCAGACCACAAACCCCTGACCCTCATTTATCAGCACGAAGAAGCCCNCCATTTCCTGAGACCAAGTCAAGACTGTTCTTTTGCTCGAGATCCTGATGGCTAGAACAGAAAATCAACACTATGGGCCTTAGACTTCCTTCATCCCAGACCACAAACCCCTGACCCTCATTTATCAGCACGAAGAAGCCCTGAACTTTAATGACTCCCACCTATCTTTCTCTTTTTATATGTATTCCTTAGAGTCTGGAATGAAGGAAAGTTACACGCCTCAAAATAGCCTGGAGTTAAAACTCCCCTCCGGGTCCTCCCCACCATTCTATGCAAAACAAAGAACTCTCTCACCCAAAGAAAAAAATGGACATTAAGGTTGATTACACCCATCTCCCAGCTGGTCCCAGCCTCTGGTTGATCTCCAGAATTCCTTGCCCTAGCCATTTAAGAGATAACAAATCCGAACAACCTTGGAGAAGAACNATATATCAATCGCAATCGCCGACGCCGTTCCTCCTTCAGGTTTCTCTGGATCCTGCGGGGGCTGGACCCCAGCGATGTCCTACTCTTCACCACCCAGGGAGTGCAACATTCCAGGCTCCTCAGTCCTTCACTACCTCCGGGAGTTTGCACAAATTCATG
The DNA here is from genome assembly GCA_006410875.1 of Neotragus pygmaeus. NCBI lineage: Eukaryota > Metazoa > Chordata > Mammalia > Artiodactyla > Bovidae > Neotragus > Neotragus pygmaeus. Next base: position 696,184 of record SJYV01017773.1, read on the forward strand.
TCCATTGACTGGGTGATGCTATCCAATCATTTCATTCTCTGCCACCTGCTTCTCCTTTTGCCTTCAATCTTTCCCAGCATCAGGGTCTTTTCCCAAGAGTCAGCCCTTTCCATCAGGAGGCTGAAGTATTAGAGCTTCAGCTTCAGCATCAGTCCTTCCAATGAATATTTAGAGTGATTTCCTTTAGGATTGACTGGTTTGATCTTGCAGCCCAAGGGACTCTTGAGAGTCTTCTTCAGTATCACAATTTGAAAGCATCAATTCTGTGACACTCAACTTTCTTTATGGTCCAACTCTCATATCTGTACATGACTAATGGAAAAACCATAGCTTTGACTATACAGACCACTTGTATTCAGATGATCAATACAGACCACTTTGACTATACAGATCACTTGGCAAAGTGATATCTCTGCTTTTTAATATGCTATCTAGGTTTCTCATAGTTTTCCTTCTAAAGAGTAAGCATCTTTTAATTTCATGACTGCAGTCACCATCTGCAGTGATTTTGGAGACCAAAAATATAAAGTCTCTCACTGTTTCCATAGTTTCCCCATCTATTTGCCATGAAGTGATGGGGCCGGATGCGATGATCTTAGTTTTTGTATGTTGAGTTTCTTTCTCTCTTTCTTTCTTTGAAAAGCAAACTAGTTTTTTTTTTCTTTTTTTTTTAATTTTTATTTTTACTTTATTTTACTTTACAATACCATATTGGGTTTGCCATACATTGACACAAGTTTGNATCTTAGTTTTTGTATGTTGAGTTTCTTTCTCTCTTTCTTTCTTTGAAAAGCAAACTAGTTTTTTTTTTCTTTTTTTTTTAATTTTTATTTTTACTTTATTTTACTTTACAATACCATATTGGGTTTGCCATACATTGACACAAGTTTGCCATGGGTGTATACGAGCTCCCAGTCCTGAATCCCCCTCCCACCTCCCACCCCATATCATCTCTCTGGATCATCCCCGTGCACCAGCCCCAAGCATCCTGTATCCTGTATCAAACATAGGCTGGCGTTTCATTTCTTACATGATAGTTGTCTGTTGAGTTTCAAGCCAGGTTTTTCACTCTCTTCTTTCACCTTAGTCAAAAGGATCTTTAGTTCCTCTTCTTTTTCTGCCATTAGAGAGGTACCATCTGCATATCTGAGATTGTTAATACCTTGTCACAAATCATTTCCTATTCACCCAGTAAGTTTTATGCTTTCTTAATGATCAATCATGTTGGGAAAATCTAAACAGTACTCTCTGCCTACTTTTTTCTTTCTTTTTCACCATCACATGCATCTTCATACTCAAACATATGCACACCTATAAACATATATGCACATGCACTGCCCTTTCAGGCATTNTTAATGATCAATCATGTTGGGAAAATCTAAACAGTACTCTCTGCCTACTTTTTTCTTTCTTTTTCACCATCACATGCATCTTCATACTCAAACATATGCACACCTATAAACATATATGCCCATGCACTGCCCTTTCAGGCATTAAGAAAGATACCAGAGGAAAGATGAGATTGATTTTCAGCCTGTATAAAATTTTGATGAACAAGTATATGCTTATACATACTAAAATTTTGATGAACAAGTATATGCTTGTACATACTAATTATTTATAAAATTAGTATAAAATTTTGATGAACAAGTATATGCTTATACAATGATATATATAAAGTATTTGTACATGATAATTTGTGTCTTTGAAGATAAATGCTAATGATGGTATTTCAATAATACATAAATTTAGAAAAAATAGGAAATGCAATTAAGTTTCAAATATTGGTACTTTCTGCCCTAATACTATATATAATGCAAGATAAGCTATATTCCTTAAGAATATAATTGTTTTTGAGTGGTGAATAATTCATGTTAATGAAAAGAATCATTTAGAGATATAGCCAGTGGTATGTTGGATTCAGCTTTCATGATCTTGTCATGAAAACTGAATGTTTCTATTGCTTCTCATCTCTTTGTTTCATTTTTAGTGACTGACGTATTGCTAATTTAAAATCAGCTATGGTGAGAGTATTTCTTATGCAGTCAAAATCAACAAACAATACAATTATTATGTGTGTCTTTGTGTGTGTATGTGTGTGTGTGTGTGTGTGTGTGTGTGTGTTTGGACAAAGGATTATTAAAAATTAGACAACACATCACTGGACATAAGCAAAACCTTGCAAATTTAGCAACACAGTAATCTATTTTCCTCCATGTTTCAAATGAAATTAAAAGTAGTTAATGAAGAGTCAGGGAAGCCTGGCCTGCTGCAGTCCATGGGGTCACAGAATCGGACACGACTGAGTGACTGAACTGATAGAAGAGTCAGTACAATTAAAAATGTGATTACTGTTAAAGTTTTTTGTTATAAATTGTAGCTTGAAAGTAGTGTTCATAATTCTCCAAGCTAGGATTCAACAGTACATGAACCAAGAACTTCCAAACGTTCAAGTGGGATTTAGACAAGGTAGAGGAACCAGAGATCAAATTGTCAACATCAGTTGATCATAGAAAAAGCAAGAGAGTTCCAGAAAAAAATAGACTTCTGCTTTATTGAGTACACCAAAACCTTTGACTGCATGTATCACAATAAACTGTGGAAAATTCTTAGAGATGGGAATACTCGAACACCTTATCTGCCTCCTGAGAAATCTCTATGCAGGTCAAAAAGCAACAGTAAGAACTGGACATGGTGGGAAAGGAGTATGACAAGGCTGTATAATTGTCACCCTGTATCTTTAACTCATCTGTAGAGTACATCTTGCAAAATGTCAGGCTGGATGAAGCACAACCTGGAATCAAGGTTGCAGGGAAAGTGAAGTCACTCAGTCATGTCCNATTGTGATCCACACAGTCAAAGGCTTTGGCATAGTCAGTAAAGCAGAAATAGATGTTTTTCTGGAACTCTCCTGCTTTTTCCATGATCCAGCGGATGTTGGCAATTTGATCTCTGGTTCCTCTGCCTTTTCTAAAACCAGCTTGAACATCTGGAAGTTCATGGTTTATGTATTGCTGAAGCCTGGCTTGGAGAATTTTGAGCATTACTTTACTAGCATGTGAAAGTGAAAGTGAAGTCACTCAGTCATGTCTGACTCTTTGGGATCCGTGGACTGTAGCCCACCAAGCTCCTCCATCCATGGGATTCTCCAGGCAAGAATACTGGAGTGGGTTGCCATTTCCTTCTCCAGGGAATCTTCCTGACCCAGGGATCAAACCCAGGTCTCCCACATTGCAGGCAGATGCTTTAACCTCTGTGCCACCAGTGTGAGATGAGTGCAATTGTGCAGTAGTTTGAGCATAGCAGGGCTCAGTAGAAGTTGCAGTTCTGAAGGTCATGTGTTCTCACCAAGGATCCTTTCTCCCTAACCTTTATTTTGCTTCCTAACTACTCACAAAATACTCTGCACCAGAATATGATCTATCACAGAAAGAATCACTCAATCTCTCAGTGTTTAGGAGGGAATTTATCTGGGGAGCTGCATCAGGATCCTAAGCAGAGGTGAATATTGATATTCAGCTATACCAGTTGAGGCAACCTCCTCAGTTGAAACTGTTGTTTCATGGTTTGGTTTGGTTTCATTGTGTTTTCTATAAAATTGTCTGAAAGCTTTAGCAGTTAATGATAAAACTCTTCCTATAAATTCTTCACAACATCATTAGCAATTCAATACAGATAAGTTCCTGTCAATAACCAAAGAAAGACATTAACTTCTGAAAAATATCTTCCTTTTATGTAACTAATGGTGATATTTTGAATATTATGCTGCAGAAAAACTTGACTGTTCCCAGATACATTCTGCCTTCCAATATGACAAGACACTAATAATAAAGCTGGCAAAAACATTGTTATATTTTGTATAGTATTGTATATAATCTTCTTTTAGGTAAGTTCCAATATTTGATCATAAGCCTAATGTGACGTGACAGTCATGTCTGACTCTGTCACCTGCCAAGCTCCTCTGTCCATTGGAATCTCCAGAGAAGAATATTGGAGTGGGTAGCCTTTTCCTTCTCCAGGGGATCTTCCCAACCCAGAGATAGAACCTGGATCTCCTGCTTTGCAGTCAGATTCTTTACATCTAACTATCAGGAAAGCCCCAAAGGGGATGTTGCATAAATCTAATAATACTCGATACTAAATGGTGTGGTGTGTTGCATAAGCCTAATACTCAGTACTCAATACCAATTTATATATTTTTAAACTTCTTTTTCTGTAATAAAATGAGTATAATCATGTATTAAAATGGTTCCATTGGCAGATAATCAATGAATAGAATAATGTCAGGCATTAAGTTTCACTTCCAAACTGAATTACATTCAGCAAATCCACACACAGAAAATATTTTTTCAGCTCAAAACAAACAGATGGTCCTGTGTGGTGCATATATCTAAAAAATAGACTATAGCCAAAGATACAGAGTCACAAATTTGAGACATTAACACACAATATTATTTAGTGAACTATAAAAACATTTTATATTGATTAAAATAAAATAAGATCAACACATCTGGCATTCTTACTGAGGAGTCTCCAGGCTTCTTTAATGTGCTATGATAATGTTTTTCTAACTTATTTGGTTAACAAATATTATATGGTGAAACGTAATTCCCAAGCTTTATCCACCCTTATCCTAAGGTAATAAAAATTAAACTTGCATATAATGAAGTACTTTGACCATGTTGGATAAACTTCCTACAGCTGCAAATGCCAAGCTTTTTTTGTTCTGTTTAAAGTGCACTGTGAACACATACAAAATAGATACAGAAGGTATATAGCTTGTTATTATTAATGGTAAACACCACTCCCTTTCATTAAGTATGTATCTTATGTCAGACACAGGAAAAAATATTTTATATACAATGTCTCCTTTAGTCTTACAAGGATCCTGTCACTTTTCATTCAGGCTTATTGGTCATCATCATTCTATTTCTAGCATCAAGCATACAACTATAATACAATAAATTAATAATTGAATTGGGGCTGAATTTAATTGAAGTTAAATTGTAACTCAATAGTAAAATGTACTTTTCCCCAGTATCTTTAGGGATAAGTCAGAGGGTTCTGTAAACTGTAATCTTTCAAAGTATAAATTATTGTTGAAAAGTCAACATTTATCATTTGAAATAATTTAGTATACTCCTGCAGGTCTCTTGTGGAAAATAATTTTTGTGTTGAGAATAATTATCCAGAGAATAGTGTAATCTGGTAGGTTATCTCATTAGGGTCCTAGTCAGCTTATCTTGGTGTTCTCTCCATGAACCTGATTGAGAAGAGAGCTTGTTTGAACTCTCCTTCCCCATTGGTTGATTAAATAATATTCTTAGTATCCAAAGGCTATTATGTGAAGACAGAAGCTTGATACTGTTATGATATGTACATTCTCCTTCATATTTGGTGTGCCTAATGGCAGATCCAGTGATAATGGTCCTTGACTTGAATATGAAGATTCCTCCATTGGAGCTATTGTTCAAGGCAAGGAAAAGTCTATGGTATTAGGATATCTCTAAGAAGCTATGACCATGGTTCAGTTCACTGAACTTCACACTTCCCCACACCTCCCAACCACCCCTGGCTCTCTGTGCTCCCTCTTAAGATTTCTCAGTGGCCCAGCTCTCCTAAGAATGCTACCATAGGTTCCAGTACTTACTTCTCTTTGTCTTGTTTTGGTTTTAGTCTCATTAAGATACAAGAGGGTAGAACTGTTTATGTTGTTCAGAAATAAAATATTTAATGTTTTCCAGATGTCATGACTTTACAGTGAGGTAAGACTGCTCATTAATAATAATAGCTAACTTTGATTATACAAATTAACCTTAAGCCATATGATCACCTAAAAATTATCCATATGATCCCCTTTCTCCCAATTCTCAAAGACAGCTTCTCATAGTATTCGTCGCGATGTTCCAGTAGATACTAGCTTTTCGAGTTGACTTGGTATGAAAACTTGATATTTATATTTAGTGTTTGTGTCAAGCTCTATTCTAAGTCCTTGACATGGATTAGTACTTCAATAATTTCCCAAATCCCATAAATCAGATAGTATTATTGTTGTAACTTTATGAATGAAAAAACTGAGACATAGAGAATTTCTTTAACTTCACAAATGTCAGACAAGTATTAAGTATTGGAGCCAAGATTTAAACGGAGGCATTTAAAATCTGGTATGACAGTTTTTCATTTATACAAACTGACTTAATTTATAAAACTACCTATTATAGCAAGTATTTAGTAATAAAATATTATCAGCAAGCAATGGGAGTCTGACCATCCATAGTAGAGTATTTTATAAAAGAAATTCACCACTCTCAGTATTCATCTCAAGAACACAATATGATGCAAGCAGTTCAGACACTTATGTACTACTGCTCATTGAGAAATAATTTGTGTATGTGTGTTTCTTTTTCTATAAAATAGAATATTTTGTTCTGTTGCCATTCTTGTTACCATCTACTCTTCATAAAATGTGTTACTTTTCCTCACAAAAGGAGTGTATATTGTGTTTTCCAGTATTCTCTCCCCAAAATGGTTATTTATGTAATCACTAAAATATAATGTTATATGTGTATACTCAAAATAATTGTACTGCTAGGAGCGGACAGCTATCAGTTGTATTCACCACCACCACCAGAGCCTGGGATGGGGAAGAAGGAATTGACTTGAACTCCAAATATAGCAGTCACCAGCATCCTTACCTGCCAAATACAGCTGCAAGGTTCTCATTTTTTTGGTATAGCCCCACAACACATGCATACACATACATATACCATTCAGAAGTACCATCTTTAAAAACAGTTCTTGACAAGAGATTTAGAAGATTGGTATGATAAGGATAAAATGTATAGTAAATCCTTAAACTTTAAAATATCTTCTACTTTGGCAGTCAGTTGCCTGAGATGTGATAAAAATCTCTTTTCTCCAGGTTCATCTTTTTTATCTGGATGGTAGTAGGTGAGGCTGTCACAGATACATCATATATATCATAGGAATGAGGAGAATGAGGATCATGTTTTCTTAGTTCTAAAAGCTATATGTATGGGAAGCATTGACTTTAGGTATTATTAATCCCATGACACCCAAAAGCAGCATTGCCTTTACGCTAAGAGGCACTTGGCACCCTCAGTGCTGAGAAACACTTTTCTCTTAGCTAATTGTAACTTTGGGTCCAGCAATAATTTCCAGTTCTTCAGAGGCCAGCGGGGGTGGGGGGGGGGCGGGAAATTCCCTCACTGGAGTAGTTAGTCCTGTTGTTTGGCATCAGGTTTTTCTGGGTGGAATATTATGAAAGTATGCAGCTCCAATTCTAATTCTTGCATTAATCATGATAACCTTAGTTTATGTTAGGCTCAAAATCCTGCAAGCTAAGCTTCAGCAGTGTGTGAACTGAGAACTACCAGAAGTACAAGCTGGATTTTGAAGAGGCAGAGGAATCAGAGATTGTGGAGAAAGCAACGGAGACTCAGAAAAAAAAAAAAAAAAAGAAGAAGAAAATCTACTTCTGCTACACTGACTATGCTAAAAGCTCTGACGGTATGGAATACAACAAACTGTAGGAAATTCTTAAAGAGATGGGAGTACCAGACGACCTTACCTGTCTCCTGAGAAACATGTATGCAGATCAATAAACAACAGTTAAAACCAGACATTGAACAATTGACTGATTCAATGTTAGGAAAGGAGTTTGTCAAGGCTATATATTGTCACCCTGCTTATTTAACTTATATGCAGAGTACTTCGTGCAAAATGCCAGGCTTAATGAATCACAAACTTGAATCAAGATTGTTGGAAGAAATATCAGCAACTTTAGATATACAGATGATACTACTCTAATGGCAGAAAGTGAAGTGGAGCTAAAGAGCCTCTTGATGATAGTGAAAAAGGAGAGTGGAAAAGCTGGCTTAAAACTCAACATTCAAAACACTAATATCATAGCATCTGTTCCCGTCACTTCATGGCAAATAGAAGGGGAAAAGATAGAAGTAGTGACAGATTTTCCTTTCTGGGGCTCAAAAAATCACTGTGAACTTTGACTGCAGCCATGAAATTAAAACATGCTTTCTCCTTGAAAAAAAGCTATGACCAACGTAGGCAGCATATTAAAAAGCAGAGACATTTCTTTGTTGTCAAAGGGTCTTATAGTCAAAGGTATGGTTTTTCCAGTAGTCATGAAGGGTTGTGAGATTTGGACCATGAAGTAGGCTGAGCACAGAATTGATGCTTTCAAACTGTGGTGCTACAGAAAACTCTTGAGAGCCCCTTGGATTGCAAGGAGATCAAACCACTCAATCCTAAAGGAAATCAACCCTGAATATTCATTGGAAGTACTTATGCTGAAGCTGAAGCTCCAATACTTTGGCAACCTAATGCGAAGAGTGAACTTATTGGAAAAGACCCTGATGCTGGGAAAGATTGAAGGCAAAAAGAGAAGGGGATGGCAGAGGATAAGATGGTTAAATAACATCATCAACTCAATGGACATGAATTTGAGCACACTCCAGAGATAATGGAGTTCAGAGGATCCTGGCATGCTATAGTCCATGGTGTTGCAAAGTGTTGGACATTACTTAGTGATTAAACAACAATAACAAACCTTAGTTTTCTAACTATATATGATCATGGGCAAATCTAATAACAGCAACAAACTCTCTCCCAAGATTTTTTAGGTATCAAACACCAAATATGATACTATATGTGAAAGTGCCTCATAAACTATAGATTGCTATACATATATTATTAATATAATTTAGCACCAGTGTTTTATTGCTTTAGTCTAAATCTCATTATACCTCATACACATTAAGATCAAGAATATAAGTCCTCAAGAGGGTTTACATTGTTCTAAATCCTATTGGCATATCTATGAAATTTTCACACTAAAAATATCCAGTTTACCCTGTGAATTTCTGTACATTTAAAATCTCAAAAATTTATCAGACAATAAAGCTATGCATCAGCTTTTTTGTCCTTTCCTGAAAGATTGATTTTTGTTTAATATTCTGTGCTGTTACATGTTATGAATAGGTTAGGTTCTGTGCTTATAGGGTTAAGACTAGAAAAAACCTATCTTGAGATACCCTCAAAATTATGTATAAAATATAGTTTATCCAACAGTGAGTTAGATATCAGAAAATGTGAATAAAAATACCTCAATTTTCTCTTGGGAGTAGAGGTATTTTCGTGATGATCATGTGGGAAGACATAGAACCAAGGAAACATAGCTCTTGAGGTCACTCTGGGCCATGTGTCCCTTGAGTAAAATGGCAAATGGACTCTTCTCTCAAATCCTTTTTGAGTTAATATCATTGAATTTAAGTCAAATTAATTTTGCAATAACTATACTATAGGGAATAATTAGAAGGCAATGGCACCCTACTCCAGTCCTCTTGCCTGGAAAATCCCATGGGCAGAGGAGCCTGGTAGGCTGTAGTCCATGGGATCGCTAAGAGGCAGACACGACTGAGTGACTTCACTTTCACTTTTTACTTTTATGCATTGGAGAAGGAAATGGCAACCCACTCCAGTATTCTTGCCTGGAGGATCCCAGGGACAGAGGAACCTGGTGGGCTGTCATCTATGGGGTTGCACAGAGTCGGACACGACTGAAGCTACTTAGCAGCAGTAGCAGCATCAGGGAATAATTATTATGTGCCGAACACTGTACAGGAGATGGACAATAGAGTGATAAACAGGAGAGAAAACCTGGGCTTAACCTGCTAGTGGAGGAAGTTACCAGTATATAAATATAGATTCAACAACCAAGGTTATGAATAGGTTATGATTAGAACTATAAAGGAGGTATATAAGTGGATAGTCAATAAAAACAGTTCTAGAAAGATAAATACTGAGCTGAACTGTGAGATCAGGATGAAAATGAGTTAACCATGATTAAAGTTGAAGGATAGTGTAGTTAAAGCCCCTGACATAGACAAGTCATGGTGTTATTTTTTTACTAAGCAAATACTGATTAGAGCTTCATATGTGCCAGGCACTCCTGGGACTGTGCAGTTTAAAGGTCTGTCAACACTTCTGTTCTCATGGAACTTACACTCTAGACAGTGAAAGACAGAGTAAATGAACAAAATAATTAACAAATATGTGGATGTGATTAGTTCTGAACATAGAGGGATGACTGGGGATATAGGCAATATATTTAGTCAGGACTCAGACTATACAGGACTTTTTAAAGGAAAAACCAGAGCTGGACGGTAAAGTGGTTAAAAAGTTTCTTTTTTAGAACTATTGCAGTAGAATAAAGACCCTGGTATAGAAGGGGCCTCCTCTTCAAATACAGCATGAACTAGTGAGCATTTATAGCCAAGGAACAGGGCAGGGATCCGTAGATGGAAAATTACTAAGAGGAAACATCAGAGGTGAGGGTAATTATGGAACCAACTTCATAGGATTCTAGCTGAAGACGGGTCAGGGAGATTGGACATCATCAGATGTCCAGTGGTGGAGAATGAGGAATATGATCAAATGTGGAAGGCAATCAGATACTGAGGGTGGGGTTCTAATTAATTTAGCAGAGTCATTGTTAAAACTGGATTTTACAAGTACACAGATGGACCTGAATGAAGGTTCAGGAGTCTAATTACAGTTTGTTCAAGCAAAGAATCTCTGTTGTCCTTATAGGCCATGCAAGGAGTTTGGGTTTTATATTAAGATCTTTAAGGATCCCTGAGTAATTTTTACACAGAATTTTGCATAATCTGGTTTTGATTTTTAAAAAATAACTCTAGATCCAGTGTGGAAAATAGCATAAGATCCAACCATATTGTTGTGGCTTATTTAAATTTCATTTAGAGAATTTCCTCCTGCCACTTGATTTTTTTTTTTTTTTTTAAGATTCTCTTTCCTACTTCCCACTCCATTTTTCACATTAATGGCCGTTGGGTAATGTGTGACTTCTCTGATGCAGAAGTAGAGAAAAATTTGGAAATTGGCTGTAGGGCTAACTGCTGAGCCCTTTAGAAGCAGGACCTGACGGAACACATACCTAGATTCCAGAAATGCATGGGAGTTATAGTCCCTGGAGAGAAGAAGGGCATTAACTGATAACAGATAGCCCATGAAAACACTGTATTTGCTATGCCCAGGCTGGGTACACTGAATATTGACCCTGTTAAAGCAAAAACAGCCTTAGATTTTTGGCTGGTGATTACTAGACTGTTAAACTATTGGTCAGGTTGGTCTGCATTGCCTCTGGAACTGGGAAAACCTTCAGTGTCCACAATTGATCTGATGTGAAATGAAAAGGCAGAAGCTAACATGAGGGATTATAACAGATCTTTGTGTACTAATCCTAGCAATTCAGTGTATCCTATGGAAACTAAAAATTACTTTGGGTATAGAAGGCTTCCCAGGTGGCACTAATGGTAAAGACCCCACGTGCCAATGCAGGAGATTTTAAGATATGTGGTTCCATCCCTGGGTGGGGAAGATCCCTTGGAGGAGGAAATGACAACCTACTCCAGTATTCATATTGCCTGGAGAATCCTATGGACAGTGGAGACTGGCAGGCTACAGTCCATGGGGTCGTAGAGTCAGAAACGAGTGAAGTGACCTAGCACATGTGCATAGGAGGCATTAATACCACTATTTTGCATAGAAATTTTGAGTACATTGTTTAGGATGGATTGGGAATAAAGAAAATTAGTAGGCTATTTCAAGAAAGGATTCTTGGGACTGCAAACTTAAAGACAGTAGGTTTGGGAATACAGATGACATGATGGATACATAGACTCTGTAGTTAAAGTTATAATAGGTCATGGTAAGGTTTTGGATATATTGGGGAGAAAAAATATGTAATTCCTTGATTTCTAATTTGGATAATTTGGGTGAATATTGATAGTGTCCTGGAAGACAAGGGAAATTCATGTTCAAACTAAAGATCACCTATTATTAATTCTTTGAATATACATGCAAAATGAAACATGATTGAAACTTGTTTCCTTTCAGTGCACAGGAGATACGAAAAATAATTTCAGGGGTGTCTGAGATCTTTAACCTTTTACAAATAATTGAATTGGCCCTTTGGTCACCAGGTGGTTAGTTACCCCAAGATGTAATTTATTTAGAAGAGTATGACGAGTGGATTTATGGGATACTGAGTCTGATAAAGTTCTTTCCTGGAACCTGAAAGCATGCCTGCCAGATTTTATTTAGGTTTTAATGAGTGAATAAATGAAGGCAAAGCTATAGAGTGAAAACCTACCTCTGTTCATCAAATGATCCATGCCTTTCCTTTGTCATTCTTTTGAACAATTGTACTCCTTCATTTCCAGTGTGTATGTTCATTTGAGAGGGGCACCTCAGGGCATACTTATTTCCTTTTTTGTTAGATAAAACCATTCTTGAAGATGAAACACATAACATACAGGCTGCACTGCCAGCACATAAAACCTGGGATACCAGCTGGAAAATGTCTTAGCTGTGTACTTCTGATTTCTTAGTTAAAAAAAAAGGGGGTGGTAGATAAACATTCAAATTTTGTGTCTGTTGTTTTTCTTTGTTATATAAAAAGGTGATGTTGATGTCTTACAGAATAAGAGTTTTTAAAAGCAAATTCTCAGAATTTTAACACCCCCCAAAATATGTGGTATTATTTTTCTTTATAAAATCTATCCAGCTAAAATATTTCCTGATAAGTTTAAATGTATATGAATTAAGCCCTGGAGAGTTTCTTAACTGAGTGCTTCATTTTTCTTCTTTTTTTTTTTTTACTTTATTTTACTTTACAATTCTGTATTGGTTTTGCCATACATCAACATGAATCCGCCACAGGTATACATGAGCTCCCAATCCTGAAACTCCCTCCCCATACCATCTCTCTAGGTCATCCCAGTGCACCAGCCCCAAGCATCCTGTACCCTGCATCAAACCTAGACTGGCGATTCATTTCTTACATGATATTATACATGTTTCAATGCCATTCTCCTAAATCATCCCACCCTCTCCGTCTCCCGCAGAGTCCAAAAGTCTGTTCAGTACATCTGTGTCTCTTTTGCTGTCTCGTATATAGGATTATCATTACCATCTTTCTAAATTCCATATATATGTGTTAGTATACTGTATTGGTGTTTTTCTTTCTGGCTTACTTCACTCTGTATAATCGGCTCCAGTTTCATCCACCTCATTACAACTGATTCAAATGTATTCTTTTTAATGGCTGAGTAATACTCCATTGTGTATATGTACCATAGCTTTCTTATCCATTCATCTACTGATGGATATCTAGGTTGCTTCCATGTCCTGGCTATTATAAACAGTGCTGCGATGAACATTGGGGTGCAGGTGTCTCTTTCAATTCTGGTTTCCTCGGTGTGTATGCCCAGCAGTGGGACTGCTATTTTATTGAAATGTGTATTTTGAAAACATTGGTGAAACTTGCCATTTCCCATCTTGCCCGAGCAGCAGCTGGAGCCTGGACCATTTTCAATGGCCGACGCTCAGGCAGCACTAATCTAAGGCAAATGGCACATTAAAAGCTACCTCGCCACGTCTTCTTCTGTTAGATGTGCCTAAGATGAAAGAAAGAGGATAATATTGTATTGAAGTTCCAGCTATTTTCCTTTTTCTCCTCTTCCCTTTCCATTCCTATTACCTTAAAACTATTAACTACTGATCATGCTCTTAACATCAAAATACTTACAGGGAGAGATTTGTTTTGAATGAGCAGATGGACCAGTTCTAAGACAAGCTGCTATATTAATAAACATGTGTGGTGCTTTATCTGCAAAGGAGCCTATTTTGACATTTCTCCTGGATGATTTGTATAACCTATCACTATCACACCTGGAGCAGGGACAATAAATGGGCACTTAATAGTCAAGCAGTGTGTGAACACCTTCATTATAACTTCATTATGTCAGATATAATCATCTATTACTGAATGTCAGGCATTTAATTTATGAACAGTTACCATACAGAATTAGTGGCCATACAAATGAATGGTCCCTTCATGTCACTTTTACTGTAAATTTCCTTCTGCCAACACCATCTCCTTTTTTAAACATATAGTATAAATTTGATATCTTTGGAGGATTTTTGAATATAAGATGTCTTGTTTATATTTATGAAATTTGAGAAGACGGTAAATGTGACTCACATGTGATGTACAATTACATATAGTAATATGCATATCTATTTAAAATAATAGTCCAGTTCTATCATTTACTTATGAACTTTTATTTGATTTTGGTAAAGAAGTGACAATGCTCTTAGGAAAAATCAAAAGTTTCCCCAGAAATCTACAATGATATAAGGTGCATATCATTAATAATACTGTTGTTTAGTCACCAAGTCATGTCAGTCCTCTGTCCATAGGATTTCCCAGGCAAGAATACTGGACTGGGTTGCCATTTATTTTTCCAGGGGTTCTTCTGAACCGAAGGATTGAACCCATGTCTCCTGCATTGGCAGATTGATTATTTATCAGCAAGCACCAGAGAAGTCCTAACAATACTGAAATGTACATCTAAATGTTCATTGAGATTCTATGTACATTTTCATTCTATGTATTTTTATCACAAAATAATAATAATAAAAAAACAATAATAATTCCATTGGACCATAATCAACAGTGAAAAGTGAAAGTTGCTCAGTCGTGTCCAACTCTTTGTAACCCCATGGACTATATACAGTCCATGGAATTCTCCAGGCAAGAATACTGGAATGGGTAGCCTTTCCTTCTCTAGGCGATCTTCCCAATCCTGGGATAGAACCCAGGTCTCTGGCATTGCAGGCAGATTCTTTACCAGTTGAGTCACAAGGGAAGCCCAAGAATACTGGAGTGGGTAGCCTATCCCTTCTCCAGCAGATCTTCCCAACCCAAGAATTGAACCAGGATCTCCTGCATTGCAGGCAGATTTGTTACCAACTGAGCTATAAGGGAAGCCCAATCAACAGTGGCNAAGGGAAGCCCAAGAATACTGGAGTGGGTAGCCTATCCCTTCTCCAGCAGATCTTCCCAACCCAAGAATTGAACCAGGATCTCCTGCATTGCAGGCAGATTTGTTACCAACTGAGCTATAAGGGAAGCCCAATCAACAGTGGCACTACCTAAATGATATGTATAAGAGAGATAGTGAGAGATAGTGAAAAGAGAAGCTTCAGTTTGTGAGAGAGAAGCTGAGGGAAATAGGAGAAACAGAACTAGCATTTTGTAGTTTTTCATAATTGATGTTCCTACTGGCATCTACAGAACCCTTCAGCCCTTTTCTTTGGACTTAAGAAATTATAGCCAGAGCTTTACCATATCTGTTTCCACGTTCAGTATTAGAGAGAGCTTCAGTTGTTATGAAGACTCCGGATCTTCAGATTGAAATTACTATCTGTGAAAAAGTGCTTTCAGAGATGTCTCGACTGCTATCTGTTTAGAAACTTAAGACTGGGGTGATGGTAGGATCCAGTATATGGAAAGAGAAATCTCAAACGCTATTAAACAATCAGTGTCACTATTAGACCTTGACCTTTCAGATTATAACAAAATGAATGATACAGACAGGAAATTATTAACAACCTGACAAAAGAATTGTATGGTATGAGGATGAATCTACATTAATACCAAAACCATATTACAATTGCCTTTGGCTGTTTGCAAGGATGGAGCTGCCAACAAGAGCTTCCTCCTATATATTAATAATACAGACCTGTTTTTCTTCCACCCAGTTCCAGCTTTCAGTGTGATGAATGGTAGCATTCACACAGGAAACTAGGTGGCAGAAGATTATGAATTTCATTAGAACTATAAACTTAAAGAAACCATGTATTTTGGAAGGATGTCTCACATAACTGAAAAATATCATCGAGGATAAAGAAGAGGAGGATATTTAGTTCTAATATCCTAAAGAAACAAAATGCTCTGGTAGTGTGACAGAATGTATTTTCAAAACCTGACTACACTGACTCTAATTGGCATGGACATAGCTGCGTTTGATTTCTGTTCTCTATAGATATCAGTGATCAATAGTCATATTAGTCTATAGACTATTTCATTGACTTGAATGACTGGAAAGTTCTTTAAGGGACCTGGGTTGTACAGATGATCTTTTAACAACCAACCCAAATAATATGGTTAAGATTTATTTGATGAAAACTCATGCTAAAGATGACATAGAATGATTTTGGCCAAGACTCTTCAGGGATGTAAGCTCCCCAAATTAACTGATTAGACTTCTCTCTTTCACAGATCTAAACCCTTGAGCAAGTGTAACCAGAATCAGGGAAGGCTGGTATGAAGGCTCAGTTGGTTGGCAAAAAAATTTCAAAACCTTTAGAGTAAGCCTCACTTAGGAGGGCCCTGAGACAGTCAAAGCACTTGATAGCTGACTAGACCTCCATTCCTGTTCTAAACTACCAGACTGTACTTTGCAGGAATCTCATTCATTTACTTTCCTTTCCCCTTTGTCTTACATGTATCTTTCTCACAACTTCATTAGATCTCCACTATCAAAAATCTACTTCATTTGGGACCATATTGGAGCATATATCATGATATATAATTGGTAGGAAAAACATGGGTTACCGTGAAATTTCATGTAAAATAACTAGCATAATTTTTGCAAGGATACTTAGCTCATACTACATTTTAAAATGTACAAAGGTGAATACCTTGCCTTTTTGCTTTCAGCTATTATTACAACCTTTAAAATCCATGTTACTGAGTAACTTTAGTTATCATCCATACTGAAATGGGCTTAACTCCTGCTAAGATATAGGAGCCTGGCATGCTGCAGTCCATGGGGTCACAGAGAGTCCAATACTACTTAGAGACTGAACAATAAGATACAAAGAAAATTCAATAAAATATATGATCAAAGATTTTAAGTGTTTAATAAGAGAAGTGGAGATGTTAATAAAAAAAGAAAATTTTTTTTAAATTTTAATGAAGTAGTTCATGGTAGAAAATAGTACAATAGTAATCTGTGATAATAACAGTGGAAGTTTGTGATCTAACTATAATTTTTTCAAGGTGTATACAATCACAGTGAAAAGACTATAAATTTACAAATCTTACCTTTAACACTAACCATTTGACAAATGTTTATGGAATTTAACAGAAAATTTTAAGATATAGCATCTATTTTAGGCCATAGAGTAGCAAAATGTAAATTGCTTTCTGTCAGCAAAAAATGAAATAATTCTAAAATGTAAACAACATTCTTTTCCCTCTAATATAATTAGAATCATTATTAAATCAGATACATTAAACTGCTGGGAATTTGGGGACAATAATTGGATTTATTTATAGAAGTTGATTGACATATACCCACTCTAATGAAAAATTATATACATTTTTGAGAATTAAAGCTTTTTACTGATTTTATTCTTTTTTTATGTTTCAAGTAGTTTGGGGCTTAATATTTTCATCTTCTAAACTAGAAATACTTGCTAGATTAAAGCTCCAAAATTCTATGTTCTCTGAGGAACAAATATTGTATAATTACGGTCCTATCAAATTATGTAAACTCATTATTGTATGCACTGTTGAATAATATATGCAATGCAAATAACTGAAACCTTGGAGTCATAAAGTTGTAAACGCTAAGTGGAAACAATTTAAGTGCTTTCATTATTTTATCAAAAGCACTAGAATTTTTTTTTTCCTTTTTGTAGTCTATGTTTTAGAATAGCCAGTGTTAGATTACTGACANGTTGATTGACATATACCCACACTAATGAAAAATTATATACATTTTTGAGAATTAAAGCTTTTTACTGATTTTATTCTTTTTTTATGTTTCAAGTAGTTTGGGGCTTAATATTTTCATCTTCTAAACTAGAAATACTTGCTAGATTAAAGCTCCAAAATTCTATGTTCTCTGAGGAACAAATATTGTATAATTACGGTCCTATCAAATTATGTAAACTCATTATTGTATGCACTGTTGAATAATATATGCAATGCAAATAACTGAAACCTTGGAGTCATAAAGTTGTAAACGCTAAGTGGAAACAATTTAAGTGCTTTCATTATTTTATCAAAAGCACTAGAATTTTTTTTTTCCTTTTTGTAGTCTATGTTTTAGAATAGCCAGTGTTAGATTACTGACATGAAATGTTATAGTCTCTTGTTCATTTTACCAATCAAATTTGAATGTGTGATATTCAGGCCATTTTACATTTCTAAATCTGAAGTACCCATAATTTCAAATCAAGAGACATGTAAAACCCAAATGTCTTCCTTATGCTAATATTTTCCATGAATAAAAATATTATTCATGAATGCTTATTATAGTATTCATTAACATTTCATATTTAAGTGACTGTATTTATCATGAAGCAAATTTATTTTTGTGGAAATTTTTGATGTCTTCTCAATTAAGAAAAGAATTAGTGAGTGGTTTTTATTTATTCTGTCATGTGAAATCTTTGCCTATATAAACATGTAATTTAAAATGACTTTTACTCAGCTTCTATCCAACTGTAACTGTAGGAGTAGTACTGAATAATAGAAGAAAATTTGAAATCTAAGACTTAGGAAATATCTTTAAAATGCTATTAGCAAATAAAATAAGAACAAGAAAGGTCACCACCAACTGAATGGCAGTTTTAAACCTGGTACAGTGTTTGGTGCTTCACATAGGTTATTTCTAATTCTTATGAAAACTTGGGAAAGTAGGTCTCTTTATCCTCTTTACAGAAATAAGAAGCGGAGACTTAGAGAAGATGCAGAAACTCAACCAGTGTTGTACAGTTATTAAGTGCTAGAGCTGGAATCCTGCAGACAATTCCAAGCAGTTGCTGCTGTTGTGTTCAGTCGATAAGTTGTGTCCACTCTTTGCAACCCCATGAACTGCAGCAAGCCAGGCTTCCCTCTCCTTCACTGTCTCCCAGAGTTTGCTGAAACTCAGGTCCATTGAATCATTGATGCCATCCCGTCATCTCATCCTCTGTCGCCCCTTCTTTTCTTGCCCTCAATCTTTCCCTGCATCAGGGCATTTTCCAATGAATCAGCTCTTCACATCGTATGGCCAGTATTGGAGCTTCAGTTTCAACATCCGTCTTTCCAATTAATAGTCAGGACTGAATTCCTTTAGAATAGACCAGTTTTATCTCTTTGAAGTCCAAGGGACTCTCAAGAGTCTTCTCCAGCACCACAGTTCAAAAACATCAATTCTTCAGCCCTCAGCCTTCTTTATAGCCCAATTCTCACATCCATACATGACCACTGGAAAAAACATAGCTTTGACTATATGGACCTTTGTCACTAAAGCAATGTCTCTGCTTTTTAATATGCTTCACTATTCTTGCCTTGAGAACCGTCCCCACCAAAAAAAATTCAGAGCAGTAACCACATTTTTATAGTCAGTAAAATATATAATAAAAGTAGCAAAATACCAGTATCTCTTAGTAAACAATATAAAAGCAAAAACAATTGTGATAACCTTCTAGAAAGTAAATATCACACACTATTATCAGGTAATAGTAATCTCCCAGATGTGGAGTTTGAAAGAATGGTATTGAATTATTATTTTAGGGTAAAATGAAGGAAATGAATCCCATTTGTCAGGATGTACTATATGCAATTAGGAGTAAGTTTTAGAACTGTCTTGTTTGTTGCTGTTGATAACATTTGTTTCTCATTAAACTCTTATTATCATTGGTCCATTACCCAGACCCCAAGTTGTAGCTATATGTAAACCACATTTTGATGGCATTAGTAATTACACTTGCTGGATTATATCATGGGGCAAAGAGGAAGAAATGTGTTCATAAATCTCTTTGGTCATCTCATTATATATAAAGATAAGTATCCAGTTAAAAATTAAGAAACTTTGTGAAGTTTCTGAAAAATTAGTGCTATTTTATATGGGTTCATGGTAGTTTAAAATTATTTAAATGTGAACCTAGCTCTATAAAAAGGAAACAGAAATGAACAGGAAATTTTTCATAGGTTTCTCATAGCAANGTTAAAAATTAAGAAACTTTGTGAAGTTTCTGAAAAATTAGTGCTATTTTATATGGGTTCATGGTAGTTTAAAATTATTTAAATGTGAACCTAGCTCTATAAAAAGGAAACAGAAATGAACAGGAAATTTTTCATAGGTTTCTCATAGCAATTTAGCATTTGTCATATTTAAAGAAAGATTGTCAAGCAGGTAAATTTGAGACCATTCTTGTATTTGTTGAACTTCAGGTTTTGCTTCTATGAAGTAAATTAGAGCTATATACAAACATGTACAATTGAATTACTTTGGTTACATATAGATATAGGTTTATCTAATATGTGGAACATCTTGAAGAATCCCCAACTCTGTTTATATTAATGAGTAAAATTTTAACACAAGCATCTGGCTGGAAGTAAAGCAAGGTCTGTGCCATTTATCTTTAAGAAAATGTCTGAATATGCAAATTCATTTAATGTCTTCCTTTTGTTATATTTTATTGTGAAGGAGATAAGGGAGTTGGTTTAAATTAATGACAAAATAAAAGGCTCTGTCTGTAACTCTCATTCATTCATGTGTCTTAAATGTCTAGAGAAAATGGAAATGACCTTTTAAGAACTATGAGTTGAATACTAGTGAGACTAGTACAGAGGTGTTCTTCAGAATTACTTAATATAAAGGGTTGTGTTGATAGCTGCTGCTGCTGCTAAGTTGCTTCAGTCATGTATGACTCTTTGCGACCCCACAGACAGCAGCCCACCAGACTCCTCCATCCCTGGGATTCTCCAGGCAAGAATACTGGAGTGGGTTACCATTTCCTTCTCCAATGCATGCATGCAGGCTAAATCGCTTCAGTCATGTCTGACTGTTTGATCCCATGGACAGCAGCCCACCAGGCTCCTCTGTCCATGGGGTTCTCTAGGCAAGAATATTAAGTGATATTCTATTAAGGGAACTTCATAGGTAGAGTGGAGTGAGGGAGAGCAGGAAGGAAGAAGGCATGTGCTGGACTATTTAAAACTCTCATACTTTGTGCAGTAGTTCTAAAATTCTTTGTTTTTATATAACTATAAAATTTATAGTTGAAACAAGAAAAGAAATGCTATAGGAATACATTTTTCCTGTTAGTATTCTTATGCTTTTTTTTTTCAATTGTCATTATTTTCCAGGTCTTCTTCTTTTTAATGATTTGGTTATTTTTGATTTACTTATAGGTTTTAGAGATAAGAGAGATGAAAAATTACAGATTATAAAAGCATGGTTCTTATATAATGGTATAGAATGTCATCTATTTAACTTTCCCAAAGACATCTAATGTGATTTTTTAAAAATCCAGTTTACATATGTTAAAAGATAAACTAAGACATATTAAAATTTAAGAATTTATTTGAAAAAAATTGATCAAATCAGGCAACATCCAATCCAGCACATAGAAAGGAGATCTGAGGAGCTATACAAAATGAAAGACTTTTACAGGCAGAAGGGTGTGAAATCAAGGAAGTTATACTAGGCAAAAATGCAGACTAATTATTGCAAGGTTACTTTCCTTTAGGGGATGGCAAGGGTCTATGAGCAGATTATCTAACTAGTGTGCATGCCTGTGTGTGCTCAGTTGTGTTCAACTCTGTGGACAGTAGCCCACCAGGGTCCTCTGGCAAGATTATGGGATTATCCTGGCAAGAATACTAGAGTGGGTAGCAATTTCCTTCTCCAGGGCATTTTCCCTACCCAGGGATCAAACCCACATCTCCTGCATTGGCAGACAGGTTCTTTACCACTGCACCACCTGGGAAGCTATCAGGCAATTCCCAACTGGCTGATTTAAGACTCCATTTCTGGGAGGGACAAAACTGTACTGGGACGTACCATAAACAGCTCCATGTGGGGCTTGTCCTTTGTTGTTGTTGTTGTTGTTGTTACACATATAAGGAAAGGGAATCTCTAAGAGTTTGTGACTGATAATAACACATTTTGAGTATACTACCCTTTGTAAGTCTAAGTCTGAGCTAACTCTTCTGCATCAATAAGCAGCTCCATGTATTGCCTTTCAGTCAGTTCAGTTCAGTCGCTCAGTCATGTGCAACTCTTTGTGACCCCATGAACCGCAGCACACCAGGCTTCCCTGTCCATCACCAACTCCTGGAGTCCACCAAATCCATGTCCATTGAGTCAGTGATGCCATCCAGCCATCTCATCCTCTGTCGTCCCCTTCTCCTCCTGCCTTCAGTCTTTCCCAGCATCAGGGTCTTTTCCAATGAATCAGAACTTCACATCAGGTGGCCAAAGTATTGGAGTTTCAGCTTCAACATCAGTCCTTCCAATGAACACCCAGGGCTGATCTCCTTTAGAATGGACTAGTTGGATCTCCTTGCAGTCCAAAGGACTCTCAAGAGTTTTCTCCAACACCACAGTTCAAAAGCATCAATTCTTTGGGGCTCAGCTTTCCTTATAGTCCAACTCTCATATCCATACATGACCACTGGAAAAACTATAGCCTTGACTAGATGGGCCTTTTGTTGGCAAAGTAATGTCTCTGCTTTTTAATATGCTGTCTAGGTTGGTCATAACTTTCCTTCTAAGAAGCAAGCATCTTTTAATTTCACGGCTGCACTCACCATCCGTAGTGATTTTGGAGCCCAGAAAAATAAAGGCAGCCACTGTTTCCACTGTTTCCCCATCTATTTGCCATGAAGTGATGGAACTGGATGCCATGATGTTAGTTTTCTGAATGTTGAACTTTAAGCCTACTTTTTCACTCTCCTCTTTCACTTTCATCAAGAAGCCCTTTAGTTCTTCTTCACTTTCTGCCATAATGTATTGCCTTTAACTGATCTTTTCTAGCTTTGCTTTGCTTTTTCATTGTTTTATTTTACTAATTACTGTGCTAGGGCCTTTAGTAATAGTAATAGTAGTGTTAGTTACTCAGTCGTGTCTGACTCTTTGTGATTCCCTAGAATGTAGCCTACCAGGCTCCTCTGTCCATGGGATTCTCCAGGAAGAATACTGGAGTGGTCCATGCCCTTCTCCAGTGGATCTTCCCAAACCAGGGATCAAACCCGGGACTCCTGCATTGTACGCAGATTCTTTACCATCTGAACACTGAAGCCTTTAGGAGGATATAATAGAGCTGTTTGTTGTTTGCTTAGTTTTCTTGCTGTCCCTTCTTGAAATGACATTTTTTTCCCAAAAATAATGGGTCAGATAATTAGGGAAAGCTATATTCCTGTGTTTATATCTGGATTTGGATGAAGGAACAGGTTAAAGAATGCCTCTGGATGATCTATCAAAATATGCTACTTAAGGAAGTGACTGCACCTTCAGCCGAGAGGAGAGATGGTGCGTGTTTTGGTTTAGATTATGTTTTCCTTAAAGGATTGCTCCCTTCCATCCTTCCTTCTCTTTTTCTTTTCCAAGGCTAATAAAAATTTCCTTCTCAAACTTCCTCTAATCTCTAGAGGAAGTAATAACTAAATTCCAGGTGTCCTTTATCAGTATAAACTGAAAATGTACATTGGCTAAGTTTTAAAGTCAAATATTCCATATTTTACATTAAAGGCAGCCTTTCCACCACCAGCTTCCCCTTTTCTTTCTTCACTATGGTTTCTCCTTTTTTTTTTTTCCTCTCCTGTTTTGCCAAAACAAATGCAACCACGGCAACAGTAAAAATCCTGGTTCAAACCTTCAACATTTGAAAACTCAAAAGTATGACAGTCTTTTGGCAAAACTGAAAATCATTGGTCTCCATCAGTCCTTTCCAATATGCTGGAGGCTCACTTAAGTATTTGCATATAAATTATGTAGTTTCTTAAATTTCCATATACATCCTTAGGCCTAACAGATAGTCGCAGGTGATTTTCAAGTCAAAATCACAATAACCAGTACCCTTAAGGAAGTTCTTTTAAACTTTTCTGTTCTCCCTACCTTTTCATCTCACTGCTCATCTTAATTGACTCAAAACTTCATGTCAGCACCACATAGCAGCTGGTAGAGATTTTGAGAATGAAAAATGAGGGAAAAGGTTAACAAAGCAACACAGATTTGTTACTAAGAATATTTTACACAAGAAGGACAAGTTGTCTTTCCAGAGCGGAAGGAACACATCCATTGTTGTTGATTAGTCGCTGTCATGTCTGACTTTTTGAGACCCCATGGACTGCATCTTGTCAGGCTTCGCTGTCCTTCACTGTATCCCAGAGTTTTCTCAAACCCATGTTCATTGAGTTGATGATGCCATTCAACCATCTCATCCTCAGTCATCCCCTTTTCCTCCTGATCATTTAAAACCATGAGATAATTTCAAAACTGTAGAATGAGAGGTAAAAATTTTTATTAGACACATAAATTATCATGAGGAAAAAAATTCCATAATGAAATCATTTGTACCTCCTTGCTATTTTCTTGAACATTTGAGTTCCTTGCTGCTTAAAGAACTTTACACTTATCTTTGTACACACTGCTATCAGAGTAATACTTGTAGTGGGAAAGGAGAGGGCATGGGAAGAGGCCAGCATGTATAGAGAAAAATGACTAAAATTTGACTTTAGTTATCCCTTGTAGAAGCCAGCAAAGTTGACACTGTGGGTATTTTGCAATCATTTGTTTAATTAGCTGAAACTCCTAAGGGAAAATTTTATGAAATGGCAAACTCCCAAAGACTAATTTAATCTGTTTTTCTATGTATGACAGAACTTTTGTAATAAAGAGCTGTTAAAAAGGTTCCAGTGTATAAAAGTCCATACAGTCAAAACCTTTAATACCAAAAGCAATATTTTATAGAGAAATGTGAAAGAAAGTTCTATAGGTTAAAATATTATTCACCCGAGAGAATTGAGATACATGCTTGCAGGTGGCTAAGAAAATCATATTTTGACTAAGAGGATTTTTTTTAACAATCTCCACCCCACCCCCACCCCTTTCCTGTTCCTGTGGATTTTTCTGTGTAGGTAAGTATATAATTAAGTTTACATCCTGTTTTTATCTAGTGGATTTTTCAAGCTACAAGATAATTCATTTTTGTAAAAACTAGAGGCTATTAAGTTTTCATCATCCTACTTTAGTGCTTTCAGAGTTTAGATTTAGGTAACTGGTTGATTTGGGAAAGGCCAATGGCACCCTACTCCAGTACTCTTGCCTGGAAAATCCCATGGACGGAGGAGCCTTGTAGGCTGCAGTCTATGGGGTTGCTAGGAGTCAGACACGACTGAAGCGACTTAGCAGCAGCAGCAACTGGTTGATTAAAGAGGCTAGAGAACTAGGTTTTCCTTTGCATTTGGTGACAAAGACACAAAGTTGCTATGAGTCATCCTCCTAGGGGATAAAACAGCAACTGGCCATAAAGCCTACTCCTCAAATGTTTTTAGTTTGTTTTTTTTTTTAATCTACTGTATCATTTAGAAAATCAAAATCTTATTAATGTACTGATTGCAGTTGAATAAAATCCTTCAGATTTGTTATAATCCTGAAATTAGAGGTTGACTTTATATAAGCTCTGGTTGAAAGCAGTCTGCATTTTGTGTGAAGCTTCATCATTTATTGTTTGTAGTAGCTGATGAATTTTCTTGAAAAGATCAGCTAAATGGAAGCTTCTAGTCATGAATGCATGTAGTATACACTGAAGATGTAGTTTACACACGCGATTGGAAACAGGTGTTCCGGCACTGGTTCTATATGGGATTGCTTTCAGTAGGAGCTTATGAGGAAACACACACAAGAAAAAGAGCAACTCATAATTCTTATGATTATTACCTCATTTATACAAGTGCCAAATGACTCAAGTGGAAAAAGGGCACCATAGGATTAAAGGTTTCAAAACGTAGGCCTAGGTGGGAAGGGTGTGATAGTACAGACACAAACAGAATCGTTGTTCATCCTATGAAATTATTTCATTTCCTTCACTCTCAGAAGTTGTGTAGCTGACATCATTTCTAAATTTATGGATATAAACATATAGGTATGTAAAATCCATGTAGCAGAGACAACTGGGTGTCCAGTGCCTATTTACCTTTTCTCAGTGGTAATGGGGCTTTCATTTACCTACTGGGAATAAAGAGATTTTCCCTTACAGTTAAGATATGTCCTAGCCAACAGTACATAGAGGTGGTTTGTGAAACCTCTAAGAAGTGTTATTGGATGAAGGTGGCATTCTCCTTCCCTTCTTTTATCCTCCCACTGGCTGGTTGCAATATTCTAGGGGAGCCATTATAGTTCACAAAGTAGACTTATATATTAGAGAAGTGAAGAACATGATAGAAGGTACCTGCTTCCATATTAGCCCTGGAAAATTGTTTTGTCTTGAGAGAGAGATAAAGTGGTCCCTTGAGTTAACCATTCTTAGGTTGGATTTTTTTATCACCAACAGCTGAATCTCATCCTGTTATACTCTAGCATGAGATCCAATAATCATTTCACTAGTAGACTGTGCCTATTGTCAATTCATGAGGGTCTCTGATTATCAGAAGTGTATAAAAATGCAAAAATTATATTTTTCTGTGGTTTCATCTTTGCTTTCCTTTCTTTTTTTGCAGTTCTAGTTATACCATAGGAATTGCATTCAAAAAAGCTTTCAGAGAAAAAATTAATTAAAAACTATATATTTATCTTATTAATTATTTTGGGAAAAGACTGGCTAAAAGTGAATAATGGCAATAAATTTTCTGTTTTGTAGGTTGAACATTACTGCTTTAAAGATTGTCATTGATGTAGCCTTTGTATCCATTCCAACTGTCCTTGCCTTTTGCAAACCTCTTCTTATCTTTATGTGGTGGCTCAGTTGTAAAGAATCCCCCTGCCAATGCAGGAAACAAAAGTCACGAGTTCAGTCCCTGAGTTGGGAAGATACCCTGGAGGAGGAAATGTCAACCCACACCAGTGTTCAATTGATTGAAAAATCCCATGGACAGAGGAGCCTGGCGGGCTAACGTCCATCCATGGGATTTTCCAGGCAAGAATACTGGAGTGGGTTGCCATTTCCTTCTCCAGGAGATCTTCGTGACCCAGGGATTGAACCTGGGTCTCCTGCATTGCATGCAGACCCTTTACCATCTGAGTCACCAGGGAAGTCCATGGGATGGCAGTCAGACACAACTGAGCTCACAAGTACCAGCCTTATATCCGTTCCAACTGTCCTTGCCTTTTCTGCAAAACTTCTTAATCTCTTCATAGATATATAATTTTTAAAATTTATTGTATTATAATTGATTTACAATGTGTTAGCTCCAGATGTACAGAAAAGTGAGCCAATTATACATATAAATATAGCCACTCTTTTTTATTCTAAGATTATTTTCCCATATAGGTTGTTATAGAGTATTGAGTAGAGTTCAGTTCAGTTCAGTTCAGTCACCCAGTCATGTCCGACTCTTTGCAACCCCATGAGTAGAGTTACCTGTGCTAAACAGCAGGTTCTTGTTAGTTACCTTTTTATATGTAATTGTGTGTATATATCAGTCCCAAACTCCTAGTTTAGCCCTCCTCACCTTATTCCCTAGTAATCATAAATTTGTTTTCTGCATCTGTGACAGTACTTCTGTTGTATACATAAGTTCATCTGTACCTCTTTTTTCTTTTTCAGATTCCACATATAAGCCATTATCAAATGGTATTTTCTTTCTGTGTCTGACTTACTTGACTCAGTCTGACAGTCTCTAGGTACATGCGGAATGCTGCAAATGACATTATTTTGTTCTTTTTATTTGCAGTGTTCCAGGAGACTCAAACTGCATTCACAGCTTTCGGACTATTTTCTTTGCCTTATCTGACCAGCTTCTTCACTGCCTTGTGCTGTAGTGTATCTCTTTCATGCTTAACAACACTCTGTGTAGTTACTATTTACATGCCAGTCAAAAACAATGGAAATGTTAGTTCCTACACGCCAGTTATCTGTCTAGACTAATGTGCACATAGTAGCTACCCATTAAATATTAGGAAAGAAAAAGGGATGGAAGATAGGAAGGAAGGAAGGGGTTGTTCTTAGAGTAAGTCAGCATTCTTCTTTATATTAATCAAAAATATTATGTAGATAGGTGTAGTCATCATATATACTTCTAGTGTGAACAATAAGCTTATTTTATTACAGTTTTGTGTTTTGATAGTTTAATTCTTGATGTCTTAATTTTATTTTTTAGACACAAATTCTCTTGGAATGATCCCTTTACGTTTTTGGAAAATTTCTTATGAGGAAAAGAGAGAAACTATTCATAACTATTGATCATAAGTCCTGTTATATTTTTCTTCTATTTTATTAACAATTATTATACTCCACTCTGCTCTATTTAATGATCCAGTATTTGCTTAGTGGTAATATTAACCCTTAATGATAGAAATCAGTAACTATTATGGGAAGACTGTGGCGTTTTGGGGGAAAATTGAAGAGATGATAGGGATACAGTAAAATAGGTAAACTGAAACAGTGTGAATATTTATATGATGAGATGTAAACCAATTTCTGTGAACAATTACCTCCACCAGTACTATTCTATTAATGTATACTGCTCAGTGCACTTTTATAATATTTATTGTCATTACATTATTTTATCAGTTATTCTTTGGTTGCAAAACTTTATATTTGCATAATATCTTTATTAAAAATTATTTACTTGCTCATGTAGGACATGTTAAAAATTATAAAAGAGTAAAATTAAAAGTTACTCATATATACACTTCCCAGAAAATTGCAGTGTTGTCATCTTAGTGTATGTATAGCTACCTTACCTTCTGTTTTCTTTGT
Organism: Neotragus pygmaeus; assembly: GCA_006410875.1. Classification (NCBI taxonomy): domain Eukaryota; kingdom Metazoa; phylum Chordata; class Mammalia; order Artiodactyla; family Bovidae; genus Neotragus; species Neotragus pygmaeus. Next base: position 724,798 of record SJYV01017773.1, read on the forward strand.
ACAGGGAATATTATTGCACCTTCTATTTTTCAATCTATTTTATTAACTTCAAAAAAGGTCATGAAAAAAAGTTTACATCAACCAATATTTTTCTACAGTATTATTTGTGTTTGTATTATATTTCGTTTGTGTGGATATATTTAATGGTTCTCATATTATGAGATATTTAGGATAATTCCAATTAATTCATATTATAAATAGCTCTGCAGTGAATATTCTTAAAGGTGTGGGATTATATCTTTTGTGCCCATCTGTGATTGTGTCCTTAGGCTAAACTCCTAGGTAATGAAATTCCTAAATTTAAGGATAAGCAAAATGCTACCACATCTTTTAAAATATTCATTGACAGTTATCCTGCAGAAATGTTACACTGATATACAATCTAAGTAGGGCTCTCCCCCAAATCTCACTAATTATTTAGAACCACTTAGAAACATGTTTAACAACGTAAATGGAGGGGTGTGTGTGTATGTGTATCACTTGAAAGTAGATACTATACTTTTTGTATGAAGAATCATTAAATTTTTATCTTAGAATTCTATTTGCTTCAAAGTCCCAGTTGGGAATTTATGTTAAGTGAAAAAATACTTATGTATTAAATGGTAGTAGAATGGAAGAATATTTTTTAAACCATGTACTATATCTAAAAATTTTATATTATAAACCACAGTCTTTTTTTTTTTTTTTTGGTACTGAAATATATTAGCTCTTCTAACTCTGAAACCACATAAGTTAGTTTCCTAAGGAGGCTATAATAAATCATCACCACATATTTTAATGACTTCAAACAACAGAAATTTATTCACTCCATAGTTCTAGAAGTTCAAAGTCAAGATGTCAGCTGGACTATAATCTCTTCAAAGCCTCTAGAACAAGATCCTTTATTGCCTCAGCTCCAGAAGTTCCTTAGCTAGAGGCAGCATGATTCCAATCTCTGCCTCCATCTTGACATACTGTCTTTCCTGTGTACTTCTATCTCTAAGTACCAGTCAAAAAAAAAAAAAGATAAACACCAGTAAGTTGGATTTAGTGCCACCCTTCTCTAGTATGACCTCATCTTAACTTGATTACACCTGAAAAGATTCTTTTTTTAATAAGTCAAACCATATTCCCACAGGGTCAGGAGTTCAGTCAAGCTCTCTTTGGAGGACATATTTTAACCCATTACCCCATATATCTTAAAACTTATCCAATCAATTATTATCTATTTTGATAATGAGGTAATAGTAGTTCTTACTTGTAGGTCAATGCTTTTAATAGTATTATCTCATACAATGAGAAATCAATTCAATCACCAAACCCTTCACCTTGTGACTACTTTCTGTTCCAGAGACCCTCTTATATACAAATAATAGGAAAATCAAAGTTCATTGAGGATTTTCTGAGATGTGCCACTGATATCATAGGTGACTAGATTATGACAGACAGCAATGAAGAAAGTTCCAACCCATTCAATCCTCTGTCCATACCAGTATGTAGAGACGTACTTTATCAAGCTGTCCAAATACTTTAAAATAACCAAATCAACTCACATTGATAGTATATGCATTTTAACAAGTTCAACTTTTAACAACATACAGTAAAGTTATAGTTATGTTTTCTTCTAGTGAAAAATCTTAGCCACTGTTACAAAAAAAATTCATATTTAGCTGATCCGAATGTCTTTTTTCTCTGCTTTAAGTTCTATTGATTCTTTTCTCATTTTGAAAAACAAATTCCTACTATTTTTGTTTTTAATAAGGGCACTTACTATTGTCTATAAACGTCCTGTGTGCTTATAGAGATGCTCAAATTTCACTTTAAATCCAGTGATATTTAGCTTTGTATTACCAATGAATTATTGCTTCCTTAGGGCACAAACTTCTAAATGCTGCCTGCTAGATCTGTTACCTGGCTTCAGTTAGTGTCAAGTTCTCTGTATCATTAGGATAGGTTCTAATGCATATTCTGCTTTTCTGTAAAAAGAGGAATATTTTATACAATTTTTGTGAGATGTGATTCAAAAACTGGATCTCCCTTCTTTCATCAGGCACAGACTGGTGGTATATATTAACTCTTCTTACGTAACCCCATTCAACACTCCCTCTGCAGTGCTTGTTGGGGGTCTTTTTATCCATTTTATATAGAAGTTATGTATGTAACCTTTATAAACAGTTCTATATCTTCTTGTTCTCATTTCTGATTTTAATGAAGTTTAGTGTTTAGTGAAGTTTTCAATTCTTTCTTACAAATATTGTATTCACTTAATATCTAAATGCCAGCAACAACTTTATTTCCTACAAACAATGCCGATGGATCCAGGGAATTCGAACGGGAGACGTCATTGGTGATCAGGAAAACAATAGCTTAATTAAGTATTAATTAAAGATATAAAGAGGGGCAGTCAACATAACCAAATACATTTAGTTTATTCTTAATTTGAAGACTGCTTAAAATATTTTCATATTCCCTTCTTGCCATGAGTATTTTAGGTATAAGCACCTTACATGTAAACAAAATGCTTCCGCAAAGCAGATTGACTTAAATAATATTCCTTTGAATTATGATATAGCATATTAGGCAATTTTTGGCATTATTTTATTTTCCTACTTTCTTTTACTGAGGACATCAGAATCTTAACTCCTAAGAGATAAGTAGTAATATCCTCTGATCCAGGTATTAATGAAAACAGTAACTAGGAATTCTTTAACTCAGGACAGTGGCTGGTCAATCTATCTTCTCTTAATATTTACTGGGCACATGCTATGGACCACATGCACTCTGCTTCTTAACTTTATGATTAACTCCTTTTATCCTCACAATAATTCTGAATTATTATTATTATTAATTTTTTCCATTTTAAAGATGCAGACACTGTATCTTAGAGAAACTGTATTTTCTTTCCTAGCTTTAAGTTTATTATTCAGTTTACTAGATACTTACCATCAGTGAAATACAGTGAGTAGAACAGATGTGATATCAGACTTTAGATGCTTTTACCATTATTATATGATAGCTTTAGTGACTAATAGTACTGATCCATTTTAGATCCTTTGTCTTAATTTTAATTCTAAGCTTAAAAGTTTCAAATTATGTAGGCAAACTGTATTGTTAATGATAGAAAATGTCAGCATAATTGTGCTAGTTTCCTGGGATCTTTCTAGAAGGCATTTTCTTTGTAGCATTTTGCCCTTAAAGAAGATACAAACATTAAATACTGAAGAGGGTCTGGAGAAAAGAGAAGCCTCTTGATTGTTGGTGGGAATGTAAATTGATATAGACACAGTGGAGAACTGTATGGAGTTTCCTTAAAAAATGAATAAAACCACCATATAACCAATAACCCAGTACTGAGCATATACCCTGTGGAAACCATAATTGAAAAAGACACATGTACCTCAGTGTTCACTGCAGCACTATTTACAATAGCCAGGACATAGAAACAACCTAGATATCTATCAACAGATGAATGGATAAAGAAGTTGTGGTAAAAAGTTAGTTAAGTCGCTCAGTCGTGTCCGACTTTTTGCGACCCCATGGACTGTAGCCCACCAGGCTCCTCCATCCATGGGATTCTCCAGGCAAGAATACTGGAGTGGGTTGCCATTTCCTTCTCCAAGGGATTTCCCCCACCCAGGGATTGAACCCAGGTCTCCTGTATTAGAGGCAGATGCGTAAACCTCTGAGCCACCAAGGAAGCCCTGTGGTACAAATATACAATGCAATGTTACTCAGCCATGAAAAGAGATACATCTGAATCAGTTCCAATGAAGTGGATGAATCTAGAGCCTATTATACAGAGGGAAGTAAATCAGAAAAATATTGTATATTAATGCATATACATGGAAAACAGAAAGATGATACTGATGAACTTAACTGCAGGGCAGCAGTGGAGATGCAGACATAGAGAATATACTTGTGGACAAACTGGGGAAGGAGAAGTTGGGACAAATTGAGAGAGTAGCATTGAAACATATATATTACCATACATAAAGCAGAAAACCTGTGAAAATTTGCTTTATAACACAGAGAGCTCAAACCTGGTGCTCTGTGACAACCTAGGGAGATGGGATGCAGTGGGTATATTAAATAAATTAATTAAAAACACAAGCAAAACAAATAAACCAAAAAAAGAAGATACTCTGGACCAGGCTATTACTTCTTTATAATAGCACTAATTTTTTTCCATTTTATATAGGATTGTACTTATATAGGATTGTACTTTAAATTGTGGAAATTTAAATATAGATAGAAAATCTGAATTTTTCGTCTGTAACCTATATAAAAATTATCCTCTGTGTAACAAAAGGGAAAATAAAAAAATACTTTAGATACAACAAAATATAAGTTATCCCCATCGAGATATACTGCTATTGAAAATTCTGTCCCCACATGGAATCATCTTTGCCAGTAGCATTCCCCATTGAAATAAACAAAAGCATATTCCCTAATAATGAAAGTGAATTAAAAAGTGAACCAAATGTCATTTTTAACCATTCATTAGTAGAGATTTGAATTGAATCAAATGTATATATTTTTCTAAAACACACATAACTTTATCTTCTTTATCTACTATTTTTATTATTTATATTATGTTGATATTCAAGTCTTTTATCTATTTCTTTTAAAATATAGTGATTTATCCAAAAGTCATATTATGCAGAGAAATTATGAAATCTTTAGTATTAAGTGAACAAAGATGTATAGATCAGGAAAGATATATTAATTTCAAGAGCATTTATTAAGTACTTATAATGTGAATAACAAATTAAGGTTCTTATTCGTGCATTCAGGTGGCATACAGTAACTTTGATCTTGTTAAAAATTTCACCCTAGCTCCATTTCTCCTGATATTATATTTAAAATTGTTTTTTTCATTTGAAGTATTATATAGAATAAACCTCTCCAATTGTCACGCGAGTGTATGTTCCTCGGTTCTTTGTCTCGTCATGACAAAGATTTGGAGTGAAGGATATTAAAGCCCTCGGCACATCACAGCTCTCAGGTCTTGGACAAACAATGTTATAGCTCTTAGGCAAATCAGTGTTACAGCTCTATTTTATTTAGAAGATAGCAGGAGAATCCATCCTTGAAGTGTGAGGGCATGCAAACCCAAAGACTTGACGAGAAGAGAGTGGAGGAGTGCATGGGGGGNGAGAGAGAGAAAGTGTCCACGCACGTGGGAGAGAAAGAGAGAGAGAGAGCACTTTGGCTCTTCCTTTTATGTGTTTTTGCCTCCACCTGGGCCTGCCCTATGCAAATTGGGCTTAGCCAGGAGTGCTGTTGTTCTACCTGAAGTCTTCAGTCTGGTGCTCGGGCCTTCCTTGTTTTTTTTTTTAGCCACTGCCATTTTGGACTCCATTTCCTTATTCTACCTAACATTACCCCCTCAAGAGATGGGAGGCCCAATTTTTTGGGAATAGGGGCATCGAGGTCTTTCTGGCTACTTCCTGCTGAACTAGGGTGGCGAGGGGTATTGGGCCTCCCCCTCTTGCTAGTCTCAAGCCTCAGAGTCCTTATAGCAGAGTCCATCTAAGGGTGTGATATTTTTCATGGTCGGCTGTAGTTTTATCTTTGTTGAACTGGCACTGTATGTTGTAGCTTGTTGACCTGGGCAGAGACAAAACAGGTTAGACAATTGACAGTACCTGGAATAATCATAAGCATCATCAATGTAGCATTACAAGGACTAGTAGGGGCATTAGTCAATTTTAAAGTCACATCGCCAGGATGGCTTAAGTCCCTCCTTGTTCAGGGATCAGAAGATCTCTCTTGTCTGTTTTGGAGTACAGTCTCTGTCAAGCTGTGTTGGCTCTTTAGAGCTATCCTGAGAAATCTTATCCCCAGAATCCAGATTTTGGGGGTGTTCATTAGAATGGCACTCATTGGTAGTCCTGAATAGGTATCTGAAATCTCCGAGGGGCTCACAGGTGTATTGAGTGTCCTCTTCTGTCTTCTTCCATGGTTTGACTTGTGAGTAGTGAATCCAAGAGTCATGTCCTGGTACCTTGACTGCTGTGGGGGTAGAAAGTATTACAGGGTAGGGCCCTTCCTTGTGGGCTGGAGTTGAGCATTTTTCCAGACTTTAATTAGGACTTAAGTCCCTGGAGCATATAATGGTGACTCCTTAGAATCTTTTGGGCCCTGGTTTATACCCCACAAGTGTATATCCTGTTGGAATTTCCCAATGGCCATCGTATAAGACTGGAGGGTCTGAACCTCTGGATCTAGGAAGAGGTCATTGACATAGGTAATAAGTAATGCCCAATGCTTTTGAGACCCCTTGGGTGACCTTGGAAGTAAATGATGTCCCATTGTCACTTTGTAATGACCTGGGCAGACCAAATCTTGGAATGATTTCATGAAGCAGTTTTTTTTTACCACCTCAGCCTTCTCAGTCTGGGTGGGAAAGCCTTCAATCCATCCTGTGAATGTATCATGACTAATAGGTGTTTATACCCTTGAGAAACGGGCATCTGGGTGAAGTCCATCTGCCAGTCCTCTCCTGGGTAGGCCCCATGTCATTGGATGGGCTGGGCCAGCTGGGGTCTTTGAGCTCCTTTGGTGTTGTTTAATTGGCAAGTGGGACAAGAGGACACCACCTGTCTTATAGTTGTTTGGAAGCCTGTTCCTCTGAAGGACCTTACTAGTAATCTCTGGAGGGCCTTTTCTCCTAAAGGAGTGGTGGCATGTAAGGAGTTAACCAACTTCCATTGGAAGTTCCCAGGCAGAAAAAGGAGTCCCTCCTTTTGGAACCACCCCATATGATCTTGTTGAAAGCCCTCGCTCTTAGCTTTAAGAGTCTCACTTTCAGTATAGGAAAGAGTTTCTGGCAAATCAGTCTGTGGAACTAAGTTGGCAACCCCTATTAGGTCATGGTACTATAATGCTGCCCTCCTAGCTGTCTGATCAGCTGCTTGGTTCCCTTGTACCGCTTCTGTGCTCCCTTTTTGGTGTTCTTTACAATGGGAGACTGAAACCTCAGTGGGCAGATGGACTGCCTCCAAGAATCGAAGAATTTGATCACCATATTTGATTGGGGACCCTCGGGTGGTCAAGTGGTCCCTTTCTTTCCAAATAGCCGCATGTGCATGTAGCACCAGAAAGGCATACTTGGATTCAGCGTAGATGGCTATTCTTTTTCCTTTTCCCAGCTCTAAAGCTCGAGTCAGGGCTATGAGCTCAGCTAATTGGGCTGAAGTACCTGGTGGCAGAGGTTTAGCCTCTATGGTCTCAAAATTGGAGACTACTGCATACCCGGCTCTTCTTTTTCCATCCAAGACAAAGCTGCTTCCATCAGTGTACCAGATTTCCTCAGGATTGGCCAGAGGATCTTCTGACAATCCCTCTCGGGGTTTTGTCCAGTGGTCCAAGGTTTCTAGACAAGAGTGAAAGGGGAGAGAGCCCTCAGGGGTAGGCAGGAGGGTGGCTGTGTTAAGAACCTCACAAGGGGATACAGTGAGGCCTGGATTTCCCATCAGCATTACTTGATATCTGAGGATTCTTTGATCAGACATCCATAAATGGCCTCTCCCATTTAGGAGTTGTTTTACTTGGTGGCTGGTAAAAAATAGTTAGTTTTCCCCCAAAGGAGAGTTTTAAAGCATCTTCTATCATGATTGCAATAGCTCCAAGATTTCGAAGGCAGGGGGGCCAGCCTCGGGTAGTTGGATCGAGCTTTTTGGATAAGTAAGCTGCAGGCTGGGGCTCAGATCCCAACTTTTGAGTTAACACTCTCAAGGCTATTCCCTCTCTTTCATGGACATAAAGTTGGAATGCTTTTTCTGGGTCTGGCAACCTCAAGGCAGGTGCCTGAGTTAAGGCCTGTTTTAGTGTAGCCTCTGCCTTCTTTTGAGGAGTTCCCCACAAAAGTGGGATTGAATCATCTCATCCGTTTAAGCGTTCATATAAGGGCTGGGCAATTAGACCATAGTTGGATATCCAGATTCTACAATATCCAGTTAGTCCCAGGAAAGCTCACAATTGTTTTTGAGTCGTGGGGGAGGGCAACTGGAGGATTCCTTGTACCCGATCAGAGGACAGCCTCCTGGACCCATGTGTAATCTGAACTCCCAGGTAAATGACCTTTGTCTTGACCATCTGTGCCTTAGCACGGGAGACTTTATATCCCTTTTCTGCCAAGAAGTTTAGAACCTGAGTTGTGTGTTGTTGGGCACTTTTCTCATCTGGAGAGCAGATTAGTAGGTCATCTACATATTGTAATATTTTCCCATTAGGTTCCAAGTGCAAATCTAGGAGATCCCAGCTAAGGGCCTGTCCAAACAGGTGGGGGCTATCTCTGAACCCCTGAGGTAACACTGTCCAAGTCATCTGTTGGTGTTTTTCTCCTGGGGCCTCCCACTCAAAGGCAAAAAGATATTGGGATTTTTTAGCCAGTGGTATACAGAAAATACATCTTTGAGATCCAAGACTGTAAACCACTTGGCACTGGGTGGGATTTCTCCCAAGATTACATAGGGATTGGGTACTGTGGGATGGAGGGGGACTACAGCTTCATTTATGATCTGGAGATCTTGAACCATTTGCCAGGTTCCATCTTTTTTCTTTACTGAGAGGATTGGGGTGAACTGGTGGGGACCAATAGCCCACAAGCAAGGAATTTATTTATTATAGGCTGTAGTCCCTCCGGAGCCTTTCTTTTGAGAGGGTATTGTTTCTGGTTAGGAAACCGAGTGGGATCTCGGAGGACAATGATGACCACTTCAGCTTGGTAGGCTCATCTAGGAATCCCCTGGTCCCACACCTGGGGGTTAATTTTGTCTTCCCATAGCTTTTGGTCCCTCTGTATTGCAGGTGTAATGGGTTCTTCAGTAGTAACCAGGAGTTGTAGAGCTCTAGGGGCTGAAAAACTTCCCATCACAAGGGTGGTCCCCAGTTTAGTGAGTATATCTCTTGCCAATAAGGGAGTAGGACACTCAGGGACCACCAGAAACTGGTGGGAAAATATTTGTCCATCCCAGCAACAAAGAAGTGCTCGGGTGAATCTTTTAGTAGTTGCTTTTCCTGTAGCACCCAAAATGGTACAGGTTTGGGAGGAGAAGGCTCCGGAGTAGGTAGCCCCTGTGTCAACCAAGAAATTTTTGGACCTACCTGCCACATCCATTTGCACCCTTGACTCCAGCCCCATGATGGTTATCTGTGACAGGCGGGCTGGCTGGAGTGGGCCGCTTCAGTCCTCTTGAACCATCGTGAGGTAGTCTTGGCACTTGACCTTGAGGCTCTTGGGTCCCAAGGGCAGAATGTCGCCCAATGTCCCAGTTGATGGCATTTGTGGCAAGCCGTTCTAGGAGGCTTTTCATGGTTTAGACACTCTTTGGCCCAATGCCCTACCTGTCTACAGATCAGGCTTTTGTCTCGTGCCTTGTCCTTCAAGGACTCGGGGTTTGCCATAGAGCTTCTCTGGAGGGCAGCCAGCATTTGGGCATGCCTTGTCTCTTTCTTTCTCTCCTTCTCCTGGGCCTTGGCCTCCTTCTCCTGTTCTCTGTTATAAAAGGTATTTGTGGCTGTCTGGACCATCTCATCTAAAGAGGCAGTGGGGTAAACTTTTGGAGTGCCTCTTTTAGCCTTTCCAGAAAGGCAATGGGGTTCTCATTGGGCTCCTGAGTTATTGCTGTTTCCATGGGTGGACTTCCTTAGGGGTGAGTCTTTCTGAAGCTTATCCTACCCAAAACTGTTGCAACCTGAGAGCCAGGCATCCCTGAGTCAGGGTGCAGATCCCCAGGCAGGCTGAGGCATGACAGCCCCCTAGAGATCGAATCCCCGGGCAGGCCAAGGCATGACGGCCTCCCGAGAATTGGGTCCCTGGGCAAGTCGAGGCGTGACGACCTCCTGGGACCCCTGGGACTAGCAGATCCCCGAGCATGTTGAGGCATGACAACCTTTCAAGGACCAGATCCCTAGGCAGATCAAGGCGTGATGACCTCCAGGAACCCCTGGGACTAGCAGATCCCTGAGCAGGTTGAGGCGTGACAACTTTTTGAAGATCAGATCCCTAGCCAGGTCAAGGCGTGATGACCTCCTGGGACCCGTGGACTGGAGTTGGGCATCCCCAAGGTCTCCAGTGTGACCAGTACTAGGTAGGATTAGGTGTTGGGTATTATAGAGTATTTCCCTCCCAAGGCCAGCTATTTTCTGGTTGTCTCTCCAGAAGATTGTAGAGGCAACATTGTAGGTCTGGATGGGGCTCAGGCAAAGAGCATGAAACACGAGGGAAGGGGGCAGAACACAACCTTTGAAAGAATGACATAGCACAAGGGTATAATGTAAACCAATTAAAACCAACTGGATCCAAGATGAAAAGTGAAATTCAGCTACTTAATCCCCAATCTGTAAGCCAATAGACACACCCAGTGGTAGCAGGACAGCTCCAAGCCATGGTTAAAAGAGGGAGGAATGGGTGGTTCCCCAATGGTAGGGATGATCCACTCATTAGCATATGATTCTACCCCCTCACAAAACCTCAGTTCAGTTCAGTTCAGTCACTAAGTCTTGTCTGACTCTTCGGGATCCCATGAATCACAGCATGCCAGGCCTCCCTGTTCATCACCATCTCTCGGAGTTCACTCAGACTCGCGTTCATCGAGTCTGTGATGCCATCCAGCCATCTCATCCTCGGTCGTCCCCTTCTCCTCCTGACCCTAATCCCTCCCAGCATCAGAGTCTTTTCCAATGAGTCATCTCTTTGCATGAGATGGCCAAAGTACTGGAGTTTCAGCTTTAGCATCATTCCTTCCAAAGAAATCCCAGGGTAGATCTCCTTCAGAATGGACTGGTTGGATCTCCTTGCAGTCCAAGGGACTCTCAAGAGTCTTCTCCAACACCACAGTTCAAAAGCATCAATTCTTCAATGCTCAGCCTTCTTCACAGTCCAACTCTCACATCCATACATGACCACAGGAAAAACCATAGCCTTGACTAGACGGACCTTAGTCGGCAAAGTAATGTCTCTGCTTTTGAATATACTATCTAGGTTGGTCATAACTTTTCTTCCAAGGAGTAAGCGTCTTCTAATTTCATGGCTGCAGTCACCATCTGCAGTGATTTTGGAGCCCCCCAAAATAAAGTCTGACACTGTTTCCACTGTTTCCCCATCTATTTCCCATGAAGTGATGGGACCGGATGCCATGATCTTCGTTTTCTGAATGTTGAGCTTTAAGCCAACTTTTTCACTCTCCTCTTTCACTTTCATCAAGAGGCTTTTTAGCTCCTCTTCACTTTCTGCCATAAGGGTGGTGTCATCTGCATATCTGAGGTTATTGATATTTCTCCTGGCAATCTTGATTCCAGCTTGTGTTTCTTACAGTCCGGCGTTTCTCATGATGTACTCTGCATAGAAGTTAAATAAGTAGGGTGACAATATACAGCCTTGACGTACTCCTTTTTCCATGTCCAGTTCTAACTGTTGCTTTCTGACCTGCATACAGATTTCTCAAGAGGCAGGTCAGGTGGTCTGGTATTCCCATCTCTTTCAGAATTTTTTTTACAGTTTATTGTGATCCACACAGTCAAAGGCTTTGGCATAGTCAATAAAGCAGAAATAGATGTGTTTCTGGAACTCTTTTGCTTTTTCCATGATCCAGCGGATGTTGACAATTTCATCTCTGGTTCCTCTGCCTTTTCTAAAACCAGCTTGAACATCAGGGAGTTCATGGTTCACGTATTGCTGAAGCCTGGCTTGGAGAATTTTGAGCATTACTTTACTAGCATGTGAGATACTTCCATGGCCCCAGCCCTTGCCCTTGGCAATGGTTCACACCCTGAAAAGTGGCTTCTCTCTGGATCCTAACAAATCCACCTCTTATCGCTTTGTCTTTCAATGAATTTTTGCAATGAGAGATCAGGGCCTGAGTTTCATTAGCTTTGGCCAAGCTTGAGTCCCGAGAGAGAGCTGAAGGACAGGAGGAAAAAGCAGTGGGGAAAAGGTGCCAAGGAATCCCCTTCATAGCCTGCCAGAAAATTTGCTAAATATCTGACTGGTGGTCATAATTTCATTGGTCTGATCCTTGGCACAGAGAAGAGAAAGGACAGAAGAATCCCCACCGGCTGTGTAACAGCTACTGGGACTCAGCAGATAGCACCTTTGGGACATACTGGGGAGTAGCCTCTCCAGAGTCCCTCAGTTGTGCCTCCTGCCACCTGCCTGTTCGAGGGAGGTTCGAGGAAACAAGAAATGAGAGATTGTAAAGGAATTAAGATTTCGTTAGGCATGTCCCTCCAGCGAGGACCTCTTACCTTAACCGGAGGTCTTCTGGGATCTGAGACTGGGCCATGTGGGCTTTCTGCTGAGTTTGTTTTTCACTGTCCCGGTTTCCAGCATGATGGGCCTTCCCCTGTGCTGGATTTTCTTCAAGTTCCGCCTCTACCACGGGAGGTTCGCTGAGTTGGGCTCCTGCTATGCCTGGCCTCTTCCGCGTGGAGGTTGTTTCAGCCAGGTTACATCCGAGTCACTGCACCATAGATGTCATGCGAGTGTATGTTCCTCGGTTCTTTGTCTTGTCACAACAAAGATTTGGAGCGATGGACATTAAAGCCCTCTGCGCATCACAGCTCTCAGGTCTTGGACAAACCGTGTTATAGCTCTTAGGCAAATCAGTGTTACAGCTCTATTTTATTTAGAAGATAGCAGGAGAATCCATCCTTGAAACGTGAGGGCATGCCAACCCAAAGACTTGATGAGAAGAGAGTGGAGGAGCGCGAAAGAGAGAGAAAGAGAGAGAAAGAGCGCACGCACGTGGGAGAGAAATAGAGAGAGAGAGCGCGCACGCACGTGGGAGAGAAATAGAGAGAGAGAGTGCGCACTTTAGCTCTTCCTTTTATATTTTTTTTGCCTCCACCTGGGCTGCCCTATGCAAATTGGGCTTAGCCAGGAGCGCTGTTTGTTCTACCTGAAGTCTTCAGTCTGGTCCTCGGACCTTCCTTTGACCTTCCTCGTTTTTTTTTTTAGCCACTGCCATTTTGGACTCCATTTCCCTATTCTACCTACCTAACACAATGGCATGTGATACTGGTTGTGTTTTTAATACAACATAATGAATATAGTGGGTTTACTTCTTTAAATTTTGAAAGACGTTGTCAACATACTATAGTAAAGATTTGTTTTGCTATACAACTAGAAAAACATAGACAGCTTTTACTTTATCAGGAACTGGTGATATAATTATGTGTTTATGGAGGAAACATGTCATAGCTAAAATATATATTGTTAATGTCCAAATTTTTCCTAAGTAATTTAAAATTTAGATCTTTAAGTTTGCATGTTAAGAGACTGCCAGAATGGTGGCCATATTATTAGGTTTTTATTAGGACAGTTTTTTAAGAGTTTTATTTTCTTTTTTTAATAAAAAAAGGGAGGGAGTTTGTCCTGGTTTCTCTAAACTCCGCTTCATTAACACTGATATTATATTGGTGTGCTACTTAATACAATTAAAAACTGTTTTTAAAATGTAGACGCCATAGTTATTTAATCTGCTTGTTTCATTTAGTTCGAAAGTGTGAAGTTAAAAGTGGAAAACTTTTATGAATGAAGATTCAAAATATGTGGAATTATCAGACAGATATTTCTGCCCACAGTTCAGTTTGTTTTAGAACTCACCTTCTTACTTCTTAGAACTACTACTAACTTCCCTCTTTTGAAACTACTAGCTATTAACTATCGAAGAAAGAAATTTGTTTTGTGCCCTAGAGGTGTGAGCCTGTCAGAGCTTATCCCTCTTTGTATTCCTGTTCTTAATTAGCAGTGTCCAGGCCAGAGGTGGGGGTAGTGATTCACAAGGGCAAGATTTACTAATCTGGTATTCACTGATGGCCTTAAGCAATCCCTGTTTCTTAAAGAAATAAATGTAAACCAGTATCTGTTTAAGGATCTCCTGGTTTTCACATTGCAATATCCTTAAGAAATACCTGCATGCAGATTCCCAGGACCCATCTCCCAGATTGTAACCCTTTAGACTTATGACATGGAGAAAGAAATGGCAAACCACTCCAGTACTCTTGCCTGGAAAATTTCATGGATAGGGGAGCCTGGTAGGCTACAGTCCATGGGGTTGCAAAGAGTCGGACAGGACTAAGCAACTAACACACACACACACACACACACAGACTCAAGATGGTGGAATAGAATTTGCATTGTTAATAATATTGATAACTGTAGCTGATTTATCTCTCTGATCTGGAGAAGTGAAGTGAAAGTTGCTAAGTCACATCCCACTCTTTATGATCCCATGAAATTCTCCAGGCCAGAATACTGGAGTGGGTGGCCTTTCCTTTCTTCAAGGGATCTTCCCAACCCAGGTATGAAACCCAGGTCTCCCGAGTTACAGGTGGATTCTTTACCAGCTGAACCACATCCCTGTAAAACTACTATTATTATTGACAGTTTGTGTAACAACAGTTTATTAAATACTTGTCATGTGCTTGACAACATAGCATGCATTTTTTAAAGTTGTTATTGTTTCTGTTCTGTTTTAAGTCATGTCCAACTCTTTGCAGTCCCACAGACTGCAGCATGCCAGGCTCCTCTGTCCTCCTCTATCTCCTTGAGTTTGCTCAGATTCATGTCCATTAAAGCAGTGATATTATCTAACCATCTCATTCTCTACTGCCCCCTTCTCCTTTTGCCTTCAATATTTCCCAGAATCAGTGTCTTTTCCAGTGAGTCACCTCTTCACATTAGATGGCAAAAGTATTGCAGTTTACACTCCAGCAATAATCTTTCCAGTGAATATTGAGGGTTGGTTTCCTTTATGATTAACTGATTTTATCTCCTTGTCATCCAGTCTCCATCACAACAATTTGAAAACATCTATTATTTGGCCCTCAGCCCTCTTTATGGACCAAATCTCACAGCTGTACATGACTACAGGAAAAGCAATAGCTTTGACTCTAGGGTCCTTTCTCAACAAGGTAATGTCTCTGTTTTTTAATATACTATCAGGTTTGTCATAGCTTTCCTTCTGAGGAGCAAGCATCTTTTAATTTCATGACAGCAGTCAGTGTCCACAGTGATTTTGGAGCCCAGGAAAATAAAAACTGTCACTGCTTCCACTTTTTCCCCTTCCATTTGCCATGAAGTAATAAGATCACCTGACATGGTCTTAGCTATTTGAATGTTGAGTTTCAAGCCAGCTTTTTCACTCTCCTCATTCACCCTCATCAAAAGGCTCTTTAGTTACACTTCACGTTTCTGCAATTAGAGTGGTATCATCTGTATTTATGAGGTTGTTGATATTTCTCCCAACAGTCTTGTTTCCAGCTTGTGTTCCATCCAGCCTGACATTTTGCGTGGTATACGCTGCATACTAGTTAAATAAGCAAGGTGACAATACACAGCCTTGCTGTACTCCTTTCCCAGTTTTGAACCAGTCATTTCTTCCATGTCTGATTCTACTGCTGCTGCTTGACCTGCATACAGGTTTCTCAGGAGACAAGTAGGTTGTCTGGTACTCCCATCTCTTTTAAGAATTTTCCACAATTTATTGTGATCCACACAGTCAAAGGCTTTTGCATAGTTAGTGAAGCAAAGTTCAGTTCAGTTCATTTGCTTAGTCATGTCCGACTCGGCAACCCCACGGACTACAGCACACCAATTCCCTATCCATCACCAACTCCCAGAGCTTGCTCAAACTCATGTCTGTCGAGTCTGCGATGCCATCTAGCCATCTCATCCTCTGTTGCTCCCTTCTCCTACTGCCTTCAATCTTTCCCAGCATCAGGGTCTTTTCCAAGGAATTAGTTCATTGCATCCGGTGGCCAAAGTATTGGAGCTTCGGCTTTAGCATCAGTCCTTCCAAAAGTAAATGCTTTTCTGGAGTTCCCGTGCTTGCTTTATGGTTGATCCACTCTTTCATTTTGATCTCGGCTTCCTCTGCCTCTTCAAAACCCAGCTTGAACCAAAGTTCATGCTTCATGTACTGCTGAAAGCCTAGCTTGAAGAATTTTGAGCATACTAGCATGCTTCCATGGTGCTGCTGCTGCTGCTGCTAAGTCACTTCAGTCGTTTCCAACTCTGTGCGACCCCATAGATGGCAGCCCACCAGGCTCCCCCATCCCTGGGGGATGTTGTCTATGCCCATGGTGTTCTTTTGACAAAACTCTGTTATCCCTTGTCCTGCTTCATTTTTCACTCCAGGGGGAAAATTGCTTGGTACTCCAAGTATCTCTTGACTTCCTACTTTTGCATTCCA
Source organism: Neotragus pygmaeus (assembly GCA_006410875.1). Lineage (NCBI taxonomy): Eukaryota > Metazoa > Chordata > Mammalia > Artiodactyla > Bovidae > Neotragus > Neotragus pygmaeus. The sequence goes on from SJYV01017773.1 coordinate 740,979, forward strand.
ATACCCTATGATGCAAAGCACGTCTTTTATTGATGTTAGTTCTAGGTCTTGTAGGTCTTCATAAAACTAGTACACTTCAGCTTCTTTGACAATAGTCGTTGGGATCTAGACTTGGATTGCTGTTGCTGAATGGTTTGCCTTGAAAAGGAACCAAAGTCATTCTGTCATTTTGAAATTGCACCCAAATACTGCATTTCAGATTTTTGATGTTGAATATGAAGGCTACTCCATTTCTTCTAAGGGATTCTTGCCCACAGTAGTTGATATAATGGTCATCTGAATTAAATTTTTCCATTCCCATCCATTTTAGTTCACTGATTCCTACAGTGTCAGTGTTCAATCCTGCCATCTCCGGCTCGACCATGGCCAATCTTTCCTTGATTCATGGACCTAACATTCCAGGTTCCTATGCAATATTGTTCTTTACAGCATCAGACTTTACTTTCACCACCAGACATATCCACAACTGAGGGTAATTTCTGCTTTGCCCAGTCATTCATTCCTTCTGGGGCTATTATTAATTGCCCTCACCTCTTCCCCAGTAGCATATTGGACACTTTGCAAACTGAGGGATTCAACTTCTTACTTCATATCTTTTTTGCCTTTCTGTACTGTCCATGTGTTGTCTATACAAGAATACTCAAGGGAGCTGCCATTTCCTATGGATCATGTTTTGTCAGAACTCTGCACTATGTACTTTTTAAAGCACTCCAAGTGGAGAAGATCCCCTGGCCACACACTCCAATATTCTTGCATGGAGAATCCCACAGACAGAGGAGTCTGGAGGGCTACAGTCTATAGTGTTGCATAGAGTCAGATATGATTGAAACGACTTAGCAGATACTGCTTTTATATCCTTCTGACAACTTTTTCTGGTAGAATTATTTCTCCCCATTTTACAGACAAGGTAACTAAAGCCTAGAGATCATGGTTACCTTTCCCAAAATAGCAAAGTTAATAAGTTGATTTATGGAAATCCTTCACTTAAATTTCTTAACATTTATTTGAGTAATCATGCTCCCAAATGATATTCACAAGAATGAAACAAACAAAACAGTAAACCCAGATTACTCTCACATACATGTTCTATATCTGCCATGTGATATCCACTAAACAGTGATTTAATTTGTCTCATTAGAATAGCACTGATTTTTAATATAAAAATTTGACAAAATCCTTTTAAATTCAGTTTTTCTTTAGGTTCCAACCCACTTTGGTCTAATTAAATATCCCATCTCGTGTTAGAAGTGAGTTCTTCACAATCAAGAATGTGCAGTCAGCAGTAGTCTTCAATAAGATTTAGCAGTTATTAAGTAACTTAAAGAAATATGAATGAATACTTTGCTTTTCAGTGATAAATAATGCTGAATGTATTTATCCAGCTTTGTGTCTCACCCTTGCTACCTAATATATTATTATCCTTAACATAGTTCACCCAAACTTTACTAACAATATATGTTATATGCCCTACAAGAACCTTTTTTTCACGAGTAGAACTTAACCAAATACATACACACACACACACACACACATATATATACACACACATATATATGTATAAATCAAGGATGATAAACCAACAATGACAGCATTTTTGCCAATAAGGATATTAATTATATATGTATATTTTTTAAAACTATTATTGGCATCAATTTCATAAGAAGAAAGAACATTTTAGTCCCTGTTCCAGTGATGAAAATGAGAATAAAAATCATAATCTCAGAATAAAAGATATTACTTTAAGTTACGGATGGAAGTGACATGGATTGGTATATGTTCTTACACGGGCTCTTCACAACCGCTGGTTTAGGCAGGTACTGGGTTTGTCTTTTCAAGAGCTTCCTAATGACTTATTCCTTGCTTTTGTACTTACCTATAAAAACCCACTCTTCAATTTTCAACAGTTTTTTGATTAATGCAATATTTAACATTTCTTTTTGACTTTAAGATTTTGTAGCATCACTGCTATGATGCATCATTTCCTCTCTAAGTGGCAAACAATCTGTAGTGCTTTTTAAATTTCTATAAAAGTGCATTCCTAGTGTTTTTCTCTCAGTCTTCTACTTCCTTTTTGAACTAAAAGCATACTTATTATGCTATTGGTGTCTAATATTATCTTTAAAAAAAGATAAAGAAGTTCTCATTTGCATTTTCAAAATAATAACAATAGTTCTTTTGTTTCTATTTATTTCTCTTACTACTACTGCAGTAGTAAAGAATCTGCCTGCCAACTCAGGAAACACAGAGACACAGGTTAGATAGATCCCTGGGTCAGGAAAATGCCCTGGAGTAGAAAATGGCAACCCACTCCAGTATTAAGTGGAAAATTCCATGGACAGAGGAGCCTGGTGGACTACAATCCATGGGACTGCAAAAAGTTGGACACGACTGAGCGACTGAACACATGCTACATTGAAGGCACTAAGAAAAGGAAGTCTGGAATTAGAATATTTAGGGACTGTATGGTGTGCTTAGTCACTCAGTCCTGTATGACTCTTTGAGAGCCTGTGTCCAACCCTGGACTGTAGCCTGCCAGGCTCTTCTGTCCGTGGGATTTTTCCTGGCAATAATGCTGGAGTGGGTTGTCATTTCCTTCTTCAGGACTACATGGTATATCTTTCATTTTTTAAAGTATATTTTTATATTGTTTGTGTGTATTGTTTTCTGACACAACTCCCAAGAATACTGTCCCCACTCAGATGCCAGCCACAAAAGAGTGCCTGGGCTACCCACACTTCTGCCTGCCCGACTACAAATTCAAGGGGTAACTATGATTCCCTTCCCCATTGCAGGTTCAGTAATTCTGTAGAGCAACCCATGGAACTCTGAACTCATGAAAATGCTCTATTATTATATAGGATTATAACTTTACATGCAACTCAAGACAAGCCAAATTGAAGTAAGAGGTGTGGGGTTCTGCACAGCCTCAGTATCCTCTCTGGGTGTCACCTCCCAGCACATTAATGTGTTCAACTAATCCAGAAATTTTCAGAATCCTAGAATTCCAGAGTTTTTATAACCAACTCTCCAGTCCCTTTTCCCCTCCCAGGAGGTTAGACAAAAAGGCCTAAAATTCCCACCCTCTAATCCTGTGTTTGGTCTTTCTGTAACCAGCCCCCTCCATCAAGAGACCCCATTCTGAGTCACTTCTATTAAGATGAACTTAGAATTTGTTATTAATGAGAAAAGACACTCACAATACTTAGGATATTCTGAGAATTTTAGGAGTTCAATGACAGGAACCAGGGATCAAGACCAAATATATATATTTTAACTTTACCAGAGTTTGGTTTCTGAAGTGAGTAGAATATTATGATCAGATTTTCCACTCCCAAAGCATTGGTAAGCTTGTTTACTGTCTCATCATCTGGCAATTTTATGTTCTACTACAAAATTTCACTTTTGGCTGCAACATAATGGCTACAAAAATACATGGAGAAATTAAAAAGTACTCTCTGCTATAAAGTATGATTATTACTTTAATAATTTTGAAGAACATTGCTCTCCTGAGTCACTAAAGAAGCATGTTTGTGTCCCTTGCCTCTGACCCATAAGAAGGTAACTCAAAGCCACCTGCTGAAGCTTTTTTGTTGTTGTTGTTACATGATTTGCATTCCTTGAGTTGATGTTTATATATAGTTCCTAATATTTGAAATATATTCTTTCTTTCCAGGATTCCCAATATCCATCATAAGAATCAGGTTCATTTGTAAAACTTAATATGGGAGAGCCAGATATGGAAAGTATGAACCATAATGATTACTGTACATAATTTTTATCGAAAAGGGTTCTTTTCAAAAGCCCAGACTTGAGACCTATACTTTGAAAGCATATCTTTTTTTTTTTTTTTTGGTGGTAGTTATGGATTTTGGTATGTTACAGTTTTCATTTGTAGATATGATTTAGTTTATTTTCTAAGAAAACTTCTTTCTTAGCATATTTATAAGCCAGAGTACTTGGGAATTTTTTGTTGTTCAATCACTCAGTTAGTTACGTCTAACTCTTTGCAGCCCTATGGACTGCAGCATGCCAAGCTTCCCTGTCCTTCACCATCTCCCAGGGCTTGCTCAAACTCATGTCCGTTGAGTTGGTGGGAATTTATTGCTTCTTTATTGGCAGAACTACATATGTGTGACTATGCTTATATTCGTATTCTTAGAAGAAGTGATGGAATAATGGTGGGCATCCAGAAAGTTGACTAGTCAATATCTTCCTTGCATAATTGAAACTAACCTCAAAAATAAACGAAACCATGGAGCACTTGATTTCTGAAATGAGTCTCCAGTCAAGGAACCAGCTCCTTGGAGGAATGTCCAATTCTGGGACTAAGGCAGAAAGTATACAGAACAAGCCTAAAAAATCTTACAGTGACAGAAAGTAAAGAAAGTCTCAAAAACTAAGGCAATGGTGATGTGTCAAAGAGAGATGAGAGTGACCAAGAGGGAAGAGCTCTGATGGCCAAAGTGGAAACAATTTGTGCAACAGACTAAATTATGTAACATTTGAATACAACTTAACAATATAAGATGAATACCCATGAATCCATACTAATGCCATTAAATGATTAAACAAGTAAATAAATGGAGGGGGAGAGACTGATTTCCTTTAGTAACTTGCTATCAAAGAATACAATATGGAAGGGGGCAGAAAAAAAACCCAGGTAAGTTTACAGTGGAGAAATTTGGGAAGCACTACCTCACTCATGGGATCGATGCTAATATCTTCACCAGTCAGACATGTTAATAGCATATTCACTTGACATGATGTGATTGAAATGACACTTCACTTCTGTGGCCATCTTTCCAAAAGACTACATTCCCAGACTAATCATGAGACAGGGCAAGAGACAAGCCCTAATTTAGGGACATTCTACACACTATCTGACCAGAACTCAAAATTATCAGCATCCTTATAAACAAGCAAAATGCAGGAAAATGTTACAGTCCAGAGAAAGTTGCAGAGATGTGTTACCTAAATGTAAAATGACATCCTGGGTGTGATCCTATAACAGAAAAAAGACATTTAGGAAAAGCTAATAAACTGGTGTTTATTTAACCTGAATATTCATTGGAAGCACTATTGCTGAAGCTCCAATATTTTGGCCACATAATGCAAAGAGACTCACTGGAAAAAGCCCTAATGCTGAGAAAGATTGAAGGCAAAAGGAGACAGGGGAGGCAGAGGATGAGATGGTTATAGCATCGCCAATTAAAGGACATGAATTTGAGCTAAATCCAGGGGACAGTGATGGACAGAGGAGCCTGGCATACTGCAGTCTATGGGGTTGCCAAGAGTCGGACATGACTTAGCGACTGAACAACAAATTAGTTATGACAAGTATACTACAGTAATGTAAGATGTTAAAAATTGGGGAAACTGAATTCTGGGTATGTAGGAAGCCAGTTGCAGGTAATCTTTGCAAATTTTATGTAGTAAACTAGAAACCATTTTTAATTGTAAAATAAAAAATTAAGAGAAAAAAATGAAACAAAAAAATCTCACATTTATAAAGTTGCCTGGGATTTTATATAGAAGAATATTTTCTGGAAGCAATCAAATACAGAAACTGAAAAGTTTATGGTGTTTGCTTGCTTTCAACAGAAAGGAGTTCTGATTTAAAAGACACTATTTTATGAGTGAATTGACAATCTATGAAGAATATTGAGATAGCAACAGGGAATATCAATAAATATTTTTCACTTTTAACAATTTTTCTGGGCTATTTAAAAGATCATGACAGCTTTAATTTTGTTCTTTAGATATCAACAGCTTGTTACTAATAAAATGCACAACTGGCTCACACTGGGACTTTAATAATCCACTTGAAATCATCTTAAAGTAGTTTATGAGGGTTATGTGCTATGAATGAGGAAAATACTTTACTAATATTCACTGAAAGGTGAAAGATATAATTCCTTTCAACAAACATTAATTGAATGCCTACCTCTTGTTAGGCTGTGGAGATACAAACTTAGTCCCTAATTTCAAAGAAGTTATGGTCTAGTAGAGGGCAATGAGCATATAATCAATAACAGTAATTAAGTAAACTATGCCTTGGTCCATTGAGAGCACTGAAGAAGGAATCATCAATTGCAGAGGACAGGGACAGTTTAAAAAGGCTTTGTAGAACAGGTTATTCCAGAGCTTAAACATCTTTCATTATGCTTAAAATGTTGGAAACCAAACACATAGTCTGAAACCTGAAAGTAGTATGTTAGATTCAGGCACTGCTAAAACTTCTCAGCCATGGTAAGAGTAGAAATTCTATAAGAGAAAAGCCTAGAAATACAGGCATACTCAGGGTAAAACACTGAAGAAATCTTTGGAAGAGCATAAAATTGTAGACAGCTGAGATTAAGTGTTGAATGACTGTTTTAATAGTCCACATGAGAGATCCAAATTAAGGTTTAGCAATAATGACAGAGAGGGAGACAAATTTGGGATAATTTGATGAGGCAAAATCATTTGGAACTTAATCATTGATAAATAGTGAGAATAAAGATATCCCAAATGAGTTTTCATTATTGAAAGGAATAGAAGTTGGCTTGTGAGGAAAGATAATGAATTAAGTTTTAGCATATTGAGTTTGAGATACCAATGGGAAGCAGAAGTGATATACCCAAAAGGTAATGAATAACATGATCTAGAGCAGGAGTTGCAATTTTTTACTGTAAAGGACTAGATAATAACTCTTTTCATCTTTGAAGGTTATATAAGGTCTCGGTCACAGCTACTCAGTTCTGTTGTTGAAACTGGGAAGCAGCTAGGGTCACTATGTAAACAAACTGAGAGAGGCAATAAAACCTTAAAACACTAAAATTTGATTTCATATCATTTTCATGTCATGTAGTATTGTTTCTTTCTTCTAACTATTAAAAAGAAGAACAAAAAAAATTCTGCTCTCATAAGTAAGTAAGTAAAGTCGCTCAGTTGTGTCTGACTCTTTGCGACTCTTTGGACTCTACCAGGCACCTCCCTCCGTGGGATTCTCCAAGCAAGAGTACTGGTGTGGGTTGCCATTGCCTTCTCCAGGGGATCTTCCCGACCCAGGGATCAAACCCAGGTCTTCTGCATTCCAGGCAGACACTTTAACCTCTGAGCCACCATTCAAAAACAGACTGGGAATCGAGGTGGGGGGAATGGGCAGATTTGGCCCCAAATCCTATAATTTGCTGATTTATGATCTAGAAAGAGGTCTGGCTTAGAGATGGGAACTTTTTGTTGTTGGTGGTATTAACCTATACAAAGAAGTCTGAAGTGATGGTTATGAATACCATAATGTGAATGTATTGATGGAGAAAAGAGCATGGTTAGTATGTGGTTAGGGTACCAGAGTTTTTGGACTAGGAGTCAGTAATGAGATTTGAGAGGTATTAAATGAGATCTGGAAAGTATCAATAAAACAAATCCTATATTTTTAATGAATAACCCTATAATCATTATTCTTTACATATACTATGAATCTGAATACTATTAGCATATAAACTATACTGCTGTTTCCATTCTTCTGTGTATTTTTCACTGATTAGTGTACCACCTACAGTAGAATTTGCATTTGAATATTGTCTAAAGGAGGATGGATGGCTAGTAAAATATTTTAAATACCCTTATTTAGAACTGATTTAACTTAGGAAGTTGTAAGTTGTGTTCTTTTTCTACCTATTAATCTAGATAAGCAAAAAGGAAAGTAAATGAAAAGCTTAGAAATTTGAAATAACTTGTAGGTTAAGTAATGATAAAATAATTAGTAATGGTAATATTGCAAATTAGTGGTTACATTTAATTTTTTCATACTTTAGTCATGATGGTCTTAAGTGTTTATGTTTTTCTTAATTCCTTGATAGTGAAAAATGATTTACTAGAACATTTGTTAATGAAGTCCCTCACCATTAGGTAAGTTTCAGTGACCCAAAGCTCCATATTTTTTCAATGTTCTCTTTCCAATTTGTAAGTTGTTAAAAAGTATGACATAGTAATAATAACTGCATGTGGTTCTGTAAGAAGTAGAGGAAGTTCAAATGTCAAGAAGTTTAAAACTTTATTAAGTGGTATTTATAATTTAGTTCTGATAAAGTGCTAGGAAATTAATGTGATTATGAATCCACAGTAATGATCTGTTTCAGCAGTGTGTGGTATTAAAGTGGCATTATTCTTACTAAAGAGGCAACTACTAAACAGAACTAGTTATCTCATCAGTGAAACCAATTTTAAAGATAGTGCCTAATTATGTTAGCAAAATAAATGACATTATGTCTTTTGGATGCTTGTCTGAGTTAGAGAAATATGATCTTTTTGCCTTTAGGTTAATAAAATACCAGTATACTAAAAGCTGTTTTTCAGAGCACAAATCCTCATACTTAACTTAAAAAATAGAAGTCTATGTTCGATGCAGGATGCAGGATGCTTGGGACTAGTGCACTGGGATGATCTAGAGGGATGATGTGGGGTGGGAGGTGGGAGGAGGGGTTCATGTTTGGGAGTTCATGTACACCCGAGGCGGATTCATGTCAATGTATGCCAAAACCAATACAGTATTGTAAAGTAAAATAACGTAAAAATTAAAAAAAAAATAGAAGTAAATGTGTGTGCTGCTGCTGCTAAGTCACTTCAGTCGTGTCCAACTCTGTGTGACCACATAGACGGCAGCCCACCAGGCTCCCCCATCCCTGGGATTCTCCAGGCAAGAACACTGGAGTGGGTTGCCATTTCCTTCTCCAATGCATGAAAGTGAAAAGTGAAAGTGAAGTTGCTCAGTCGTGTCCAACTCTTCGCGACCCCGTGGACTGCAGCCTACCTGGCTCCTCCACCCTTGGAATTTTCCAGGCAAGAGTACTGGAGTGGGATGCTATCCCCTTCTCCAAATGTGTCTTTATATATATATATATATATGGTCATTATTTTGGAATAAAACTTTTAATGACAGGGTATATTTCAGGTTTACCTGTGGAGACTTTTGATTTTGTAGCTTCAGAGTGGCAGGGCTTTGTAATTTTTTAAAGCTCTCCAGGGGTTTTCTAACTTGCATGTCAAAGACAAGAGACAGAGTTGTGTTGTGTGCAAGTATATATACAAGTCTGTGTATTGTTTACTTCCTTCCCTGCATCTGGCTTAGGACAGCTAACCTGAGAACAGTGTCATTCTCTTCTCTTTCTTTTTCCTTAACGATATGGAGATAAACTGAAGCCAGATGAACATTTATTTACCAACATTGTCCAAAATAAAATTATCATAATTAAAGTGAAATGTGGAATTATTTGCCATGCTGATCAGAAAGTGAATAAATTTACCCACAAGCAGAGATGGATAACAGCAGCTGTCAGCTAATCCTTTATCTCTCTGAATCTGGGTGGAGTAGAAGACTTTTATGATGCTGGCATCAAGGCACTTTGCTGATGCCAATATCGTGGTCCTTTTGTTAATGCCGACATTATACAAATCTTCTCATCCACTTTACTTCATCTGTAGTACTTCCCCTGGGTGCTATATCTAAGAGTTGTCACTGAATGCCTGATTCCCATGCGGTTGCCTCTCAGAGTTCCTTCAGGTTGTTAATAGCTTCTATGAGAGTGCCTACCATGTGGCAACTACTCTTTGGAGCACTTTATGACTTCTTATTCAATAATCGTCACAGTATTACAAGACAGCTAACATCATCATCTAAGGAAAGGCAAAATTCAGGGGAGATGAAGGAGACTCTCCCTTTTGATAGGGGTATGGCAAGGTAGAGTAGCCAAACCTCTTTGTTTCCCCAGGATTTAGAGAGTTACCATGACTTAAAACTGGGAATGTCCCAGGAAAGCCATGATATGTTGGTTTCTCTATGGTAAGCACAAGTTCAAAAGAGCATTTGGAATAAGATAACTGTTGCTCAAGATATAATCTCTGCCAAAAACAGAAACCATGGGGCAGAGCTGTAACTATGAGAAGCCAGAGTCCAGATCAGCCAAGGCATAAACATTTATGTGGTTCAGCTGGCCTGACCCACTTTTAGTTAGAGACGTTGGTTGACACTGTCTAATGTGAGTTAGAAGAGAAAGAGACTCATCTATGATAGGATATTGAATAACCTGACCCTGGATGAAAACAAAGCAGACCATTCATTGTCCCTTTGCACGTGTTCCTTGGTGCTCTGTGTAGCACCACTGCCAATGGTATCCCTGGGGAAAACTCAACTCTGAGTCTCTGTGTGTGCCAGTGGCCTTGCTCGCCACAACAAAGCAATTCAGAATGTGATCTTTGGACTCCTAGGATTATCCTCCCCAGGACCTTCTTAGACCTACCAATTCCTGGACTCTATCTCAGACTAATCAGAACCACTCTGAGATAACACTGGAATCGGTTTAAACTCACTCTTCAGGTGACTATGATGTTCAACAAAATGTGAAAAGCATGGCTCCAGCAAAAAAACTCCAGCACAACTAGTAAGTTTGTGGTTCTCATTCTGGTTATATATCCAAATATATATATATATTTATATATTTTGGCAGGGGGGAGCAGGATAGGAGGTATATTTTTAAATCAGACAAAAATCAGCTTCCTAAGTTGCATTAATAAAGTGATTCTGCTTTAGTACATTCGGGAACCAGTAGATAGGCAAAAGAACACAGGATTTGAATTTCAGAAGTCAATATTTGCAGCCCAGCTTTGCTACTTAAATACTGGGTGACTTCTCTCTGAAAGAACAGGTTGAACCAGATGAGTAGAATGAACTTTTTCTGTTCTTACATTCTGTGATATGCTTGATATCCTGAACCCACTAACAAAGACCAAACATTACTGACAAGGAACCATTCTACTTCACTTAATGTCTGGACATCATTCATGCTCAGTAATTCCAGTTCTACATCTTTTCATGTGGTAAACTGGATACTTATGTTGGTAGCAGCATACAGACAAATACACTCAAGTATACATGAATTACTTTATTTTCAAACATTATTTAACACAAGTCTTGCAAATATATCATCTTAGTTGGGGAGGAAGTTAGATATTTTATAACTTTAGGGCTATAATTTATAATTGACAACAAAATGAAAAAACCCTCACTGCCAGCATGTGGGCACAGTTTGAAGTGATTGAAATCATACAAACATCACTTAATAAGCATTGATTTTTGAGCAGCATAGCTTCAGAAAGAATTGATTTTTAAAGGATATTTTAATTATGCTCTAACAGGTGTTCGGAATGAAATGCTATATTTCAATTATCCATATGAAGGTTTAGTCAGCATTGATCATTCTGAATGTCTAGCTTTGCAAGAGAGCAAAAAGGAAAGTGGTTTTAAATAAACTCTTCTGGCACATATTTTATACTACTAGTAGTTACATTGTCATCAAACCTTGAAAATAGTCTCAATGTATATAAGTGAAAGATGGTTGACACTAAGCTGTTATAGAAATAAACTGTATCTTTGTAGGTTATCTAAGACATTAAATTCCTGAGTTAAAGTTCTAAAGAAAAGGTACAAGTGAGCTTTTCTATAAAACAAAACCAGAGTTACAGATGTAGAAAACAAATTTACAGTTACCAGAGGGTAGCAATGTTAGGTATAAACTGCGAGATTGGGACTGACATATGCATCAGTTCAGTTCAGTTTCTCAGTCATGTCCGACTCTTTGCGACCCCATGAAGCGCAGCACGCCAGGCCTCCCTGTTCATTACCATCTCTCGGAGTTCACTCAGATTCACGTCCATCGAGTCAATGATGCCATCCAGCCATCTCATCCTCGGTCGTCCCCTTCTCCTCCTGCCCCCAATCCCTCCCAGCATCAGAGTCTTTTCCAGTGAGTCAACTCTTCGTGTGAGGTGGCCAAAGTACTGGAGTTTCAGCTTTAGCATCATTCCTTCCAAAGAAATCCCANCACCATCTCTCGGAGTTCACTCAGACTCAAGTCCGTTGAGTCCATGATGCCATCCAGCCATCTCATCCTCGGTTGTCCCCTTCTCCTCCTGCCCCCAATCCCTCCCAGCATCAGAGTCTTTTCCAGCGAGTCAACTCTTCGCATGAGGTGGCCAAAGTACTGGAGTTTCAGCTTTAGCATCATTCCTTCCAAAGAAATCCCAGGGTTGATCTCCTTCAGAATGGACTGGCTGGATCTCCTTGCAGTCCAAGGGACTCTCAAGAGTCTTCTCCAACACCACAGTTCAAAAGCATCAATTCTTCGGCGCTCAGCCTTCTTCACAGTCCAACTCTCACATCCTTGGCAGAGTGGAGTCCTAAGCCCTGGACCACCAGACCACCAGGGAAGTCCCTGCCCTGCTACTTCTATTTAATGTTGTGTTGGAGGTTCTGGCCTCGCCTGCCCACCCCCAGATTCATCTACCCTTTCACCTCCTCGCATCGCGTACATGCAGGCGCATTCTTTCAGCTCCCTGGAGGCTGAGAGAGGGGCAGGGATTTGTGTTATCTCCCCCGCTGTGAGCCAGCGTGAAGCTTCTGCCTGAACAGGACTGTTTGTGGCTGGGTCCTGGAGCCTGAGTCACTTGACAACCTGGGTCTTCTCTGGCTTAGGACGCTGGGTGAAGTGGAGGCTGGGAGCCGCGGTGACCTTCCTCCTGGGCCCCTTACTCACAGGAACCTGTCTCTTTTCTGCTGTTCTCCAGGCCTGGGGCTCCGGAAGGCTGGTGTTTAGCAGAGAAACCAGCAGCCCTTTCTTAGGGCTTTCTCAAGTGTTAGGCGGTGGTCCTTACTTGAGCATCACTCACACAGGAGGTCTGGCCACGTTATTACCCCATCACAGGCCCTTTGGTGGTGACTTCGTCAGGACGGAGCCAGCCCCTTTTGAAGACATGCCTGAGGCCCGTCCCCAAGGCTACACTCGTGGGTGAGGACCGTGCAGTTTGTCTCAGGTGTCCGGACGCCCACTTTCCCCGGACCCCATGGCTAGTGCCCACGCGGGGCGCTCCCAGGCACGGGTGGTCCAGGCAGGCTCCAGAAGCTGCAGAGGGAGGGCTTTCCCTGGCTGCCAGGGCCGCGGGCTGGGGAGCGGGTATTCCAGGGGCGGCTCTCTCGGCGTGGGGTCCGCGAGCTCCCAGCACCCTGAGGTAGGAAGCGCCCTCCGGCTCTTTGGGTTACTTGACTGGAGGTTGGTTCTCTGGGTACCGAGGTCCGCTATGGGGGGCAGGCGGCTCCCCGCGCTGCGATACCAGAGTGTGGGGGGAACCCCGGGGCTGCTCTGGGGCGCTGGATCGCAGGCGCCGCCAGGTCGCCGTTAGCTCCACAGGAGCTCCGCCTGTCGGGCGGCGGCTGGGGTCCGGCGGTTCCGACGACCCAGCGGCGGGCAAGGGGGAGGCGCGGCCCAGACAAAGAGATGCTGAGGGACCCGCCGGCGGGGCCTGTCGGCCCGCGCGCGCGCGCGGGTGCGCGACCCCGCGCCAGCGAAGTAATTCATATTTAATAGTGACGATCTATGATATTTGACAAATGAGGCTTGCAATATTTCCCTTTTGATTTTCCTATCTTTTAAAAAGTATGTTATTTCTTATTTAGGTTTTCTGTCCATTTTTGAGTGAGTTGTTTGTTTCTGTGTATTAAATTTGTAACCTGCAACTTTACCAGATTCACTGATGAGTTCTAGTAGCTTTCTGATAGCATCTTTAGGATCTTCTATGCATAGTGTCATGTCACCTGCAAAAAGTGACAATTTAACTTCTTCAATTTGAATGTTCAACATTGCTAGTTATTAAAGAAATCAAAACTACAATGAGATATCACCTCACACCCGTCAGAATGGCTATCATCAAAAAATCTACAAATAACAAATGCTGGAGAGGGTATGGAGAGAAGGGAAACCTCCTGCACTGTCGGTGGGAATGTAAATTGGTACAGCCGCTATGGAGAACAGTATGGCGGTTGCTTAAAAAACTAAAAATAGAGCTACCATGTGACCCTGCAATCCCACTCCTGGGCACATATCCGGAGAAAAACATGATCCAAAAAGAAACATGCCCCCTAATGTTCATTGCAGCACTGTTTACAATAGCTAAGACATGGAAGCAACCTAATGTCCATCAACAGAGAAATGGATAAGAAAATGTGGTGTATATATAAATGCAACGGAATATTACTCAGGCAAAAAAAAAGAATGAAATAATGCCATTTGTGGCAACATGGATGGACCTAGAGGGTGTAATACTGAGTGAAGTAAGTCAGGCAGAGGAGGAGAAATAGCATATGACATGCCTTACATGTGGAATCTAAGAAGAAACAATACAAGTGATCTTACTTATAAAACAGAAAGAGACTCACAGACTTCAAGAATGAGTTTATGGTTGCAGGGGCAAGGATGGTGGGAAGGGATAGTTAAGGAATTTGTGATGGGCTTGTACACACTGATATATTTAAAACGGATAGTCAATAAGGACCTACTATATAGCACATGGAACTCTGCTCAGTGTTACGTGGAAGCCTGGATGGGAGGGCAGTTTAGGAGAAAATAGATTAATGTATATGTATGGCTGAGTCCCTTTGCTGTTCACCTGCAACTATCACAACATTGTTTGTTAATTAGCTATACACCAATACAAAATAAAAAAGTTTAAATATATATATATATATATTATTTCCTAAAATACAATCAATCATAATCCCAAACCATTTTGGATTTCCAAATGCCCTCCCCTATGACAATGTCAATCATGGAAGACAGTATTTTCAGGGGCATAGGTTTTACATCCAGAAAAAAAAAAAAAACTATCTATTTTTTTGTTTAGCTCTCCTGTATCTATCACAACAGTTATAATCAGACCCAAGACAAAGAAGAATGCCAACAAATTATCTTCAAAAGATAAAGATTCTCACCCCAAAAGCTTTTTAACTAAGTGAAGAAAGATGTTGATTATTTAAACAAGAAGTTTTAGACTTGGGAAAGTTTACTTGTTTATTCATTAATTTTTTCTTGGGTTTAGAAAAAGAGAAAGGGGAGAATAAAATAACTCCATGAACTTTAAATTGTGGATAGGAGTCTTTATAAAACTTAAATAGGCATAGGTATTAAGTGGTCGACTTTACCCACTGTGGGCAATTACACTAGTGTTCAAAATACTTGCAGCCTCTCTCTTTATACCCTCCCCCTAAAGGAGGCTGTGTATTCCCAGCCTGTTTAAATCAAGCATGGCCATTAGACATACTTTGGTCAAAGAAATATAAGCATAAGAGATGTGTCTTGCCCCTTCCAGGCAGAAACTTCAGGAGCCAAAACCCTCTTCATCATGTAACTAGTAATGTTACAAACAGAAACAGCTCCATATCATTTAATCTGGCACAAAGTGATGGGAGCAGACCCACAGCTGACCTATAATGGAGAAAAACTGTGAGGCAGATGTAAGCTTTTCTTTGAAAGTTACTGAAATGTTAAAGTTATTTGTTATTACAGCCTAACCTAGCCTATCCAAAAATAGGAAGAAATTTCCTATTTGCCTAAAAGAAAGTGGGCCCTAAAGAGTGAAACATTGGAAGTATGCTCCCTTATCAACAATGCTGTATAATATTTTATTGGAAGACCTAGCTAGTTCCATAAGACAAGAATGGATAATAGATAATAGAGGTACACATGTGTATATATATAAATACATAGATAATGTAGATGTTTATTTATATTATGATATCCATATATATGCTATAAATATGTGATTTTTGTTATTATGTTCACATGTATGAGGGGCTTCCGTCTCTGGTGGCTCAGCTGGGAAAGAATCCGCCTGCAATGCGGGAGAGCTTGGTTCGATCCCAGGATTTGGAAGATCCCCTGGTGAAGGGAAAGGCTACCAATTCCAGTATTCTGGCCTAGAGAATTCCATGGACTATACAGTCCTTGGGGTCACAAAGAGTCAGACATGGCTGAGTAACTTTTACTTTCACAGATGTATGAAAGGCAAAGCAAAAGTGCTATTTCTACAAAAGAACTGACAGTCGAATAACTACAAGCAATCAGAGACTTTAGTAGTGTAGCTAGATGCATGGTCAGTGTAACAGACAGTCAATCATAGCCCCATACACCAATAACAGCTAGAAAATGAAATTTCTTGTTTTTATTTATAACAGCAATAAGAGATCACAAATCCAGCAAAAGATGTCATGAATAAATGATAAAGTACTATTGGAAAACACTTAAGAAGATCTAAATAAATGGAAATCTCAATTCAGTTCAGTTCAGTCGCTCATTCGTGTCTGACTCTTTGCAACCCCATGAATCGCAGCACACCAGGCCTCCCTGTCCATCACCAACTCCCGGAGTTCACTCAAACTCATATCCATCAAGTTGGTGATGCCATCCAGTCATCTCATTCTCTGTCATCCCTTCTCCTCCTGCCCCCAATCCCTCCCAGCATCAGGGTCTTTTCCAATGAGTCAACTCTTCTCATGAGGTGGCCAAAGTTTTGGAGTTTCAGCTTAAGCATCATTCCTTCCAATGAACACCCAGGACTGGTCTCCTTTAGGATGGACTGGTTGGATCTCCTTGCAGTCCAAGGGACTCTCAAGAGTCTTCTCCAGCACCACAGATACACCCCTAAATTAATCTATTAAATTGTTTAGTTACATCCAAACTCACAAAAGGTCAGTTTATTGAAGTTACAAACTTTTTATCAAACGTATAAGAGTGAGCAAAGACCCAAGAATACTAAATATAATATTGAAGAGAAATAGTAGGATTCAAGATAAAGAAATACAATACTGAAGAAGAATAATAAAGTATGGAGAATCACCCTACTGATCTCTTGGCTTATTATAAAGTAACTGAGACAGTGTGATATTGGCTCAGGGATTTAAGAAAAATAGATCAGAAAGAAGCCCCAGAAGCAGAGAATATCTGAGAATTTAAGACATGCTGAAGATGAGGAAAATATTGTTAGGCCTTCATGATGAGGCAAATAAGCCATTAAGAAAAGATGATAAACTGACTATATTAAAATGTAAAACTAATGGATAATACATCAAAAACACTATGAGAAAAAGAGTAAGAGGGAAGGAAAAATGAAGGAAGTGAGGGAGGAAATCTTGGAAAGGATATTTGCACTGCATATAATCAGCAGAAAATCAGTAGCCAAAGTATATCAATATAAAAGTATAATGATAAAAATTAAAAAAGAATGAAAAGAGCAAATTCCTAGGAAAGGAAACCAGAATGGCCAATAAACATTTGAAAATATGATAAAGTATTAGCAATCAGGGAAATTCAAAGCTAAATAAGATACAATCTCACTGTCCTCAAAATGTCAGAAGTTTCAAAGCTTGACTATATGAAGAAGTTGGAAGATTTCATGTGTAACTAGGAGGGTAAAGTGGCGCCATATCTTTGGAGAACAATTTGGTCTTATCCAATGAGGAGAAGATAGGCATTCTCTCTGATCTGGCAGCTCCACTCCTAAGTAGGTACTCTAGAGAGACTCTCACATGAATTACCATGAGACACACACAAGAAAGGTCATCGCCCTACAGTTAATATTGATGAGTTTCTCATCTGCAACATGGGGATAAAATAAATACTAACTTCATAGGTGTGTTGAAAGAAATAGGTGAGTTAGAATATTTAAATCCTAATAATACCTGAAATCATGCAAGTGTGTGATAAGCTTTGAAAAGAAGTGAAAGTGTTCATCTCTCCGTCCTGTCTTATTCTTTGCAACCCCATGGACTGTAGCCTGCAAGGCTTCCTCTGTTCTTGGAATTCTCCAAGCCAGAATACTGAAGTGGGTTGCCATTTCTTTCTCCAGGGGATCTTCCCAATCCAAGGCTCAAACCCATGTCTCCTGCACTGCAGGCAGATTCTTTACTGCCTGAGCTCTAAGGGAAGCCCCATGATAAGCATCAGCTGTTATTAATAAATCCCCTGACATTATTTGGATTCCCAGCATCTACTGCCCTATGCTCAATACTTGAGGTATTTTCCTTTGAAAGCTTTTCCTCTTCACAACTGCTGACCTGATTTAATGGGTAGTTCCTGAGGTCCCAGACAAGTCGGCTGGCCATGTAATAAGACTGCAGCCAGGCCTGCTGTGATCTGGGTGGGACTCGCTCATCCTCTCACATCATGTTTATGCTAAACATTTTCTCCAGAGGTGAGCTGGGCAACTATCCCATTTTACATTCTCCCCAGTGAGGTCTGCCAAAGTTCTTCCAACTATTTTAATCTATAAGATTAATGAATGTTAAATCATGCCAATAGGTATTTCAATTTTACCCCTTAATGGAGTCTTCAAATGTAAGATTCTACTTTAAATAAATGTAAAATGAAAGAGAGAAGAAAGGAAGGAGGAAGGAAAGGGAGAGGAGAGAAGGGAAAGGAAAGGAAACTGAAAGAACTTCCAACAGCTTGTAATTAATAACATAGAGAAATAGTCTTGGCAATTCTATCCAAAATTTCAACATGAGTAAATTTTGCATTCCACTCCTACCTATAGCTTTTTTAGGACTCTTGCCCCTGTTTGAATAATTACTGTCATTCCCTCAGAATCATGTTCTTTGAAACTCTCAACCCTATAAACAAGTCATTGTTTAAGATTAATGGGTACGAACATAACAACGTGTTGTACTTTCCAGATAACATATTGAGATTTCTAAATGGCCCCAAAATAGATATAATCCATTCACCAGGATTCTCTAAAAGTCAATACCTTCAGTGCTAAAAGTTTTATTCACCATAGCCATTGAGTAAGGGAGAAATTCTGGAGGAACAGACTTTTAGGAATCTACCAAACTGCATTAGCTATCTGACTTATTTAGAGGTAAGACTGGCTCTGCAGGTATCCTCCATCCCACCCCCTACCTGTTTCATGTTATAATAATGCTGTAAAAGGCATTAATTTGGTGATTCAGAATGTATATTCTTCTTATTGAAGACCAATTGATTTATTTTCAAAAATTTACAAAGCATTACAATGTATCAGGCAAGTATTAATCTGTTTAGTTATAAGTCATGATTTGATTTTCATTTTACTCTATTTTTAACTTTAACTTTTTTCTATTCTCACAGCTGACACTTGCTCCTGTGCCATCTCCTGGTCTTTCCTCCCTTCCTCAAAACTGACAGACAGTAAGATGTGAGGATGGATGGTGTCCATCGCCTGGGGGGAAAGATCAGCAACAGGTAGTCCAATAGCAGTGTACTGGGAAACCACCAAGGATTGAGTGAAATTAAGATATATTTATCCAAAATGAACCAAATGCCCCAATATAAAGGGACTTTCTCTGAAGTTAGTTTTGCTAAATCATTGAAGGGTTTTTTAATTCTTCTTCCATTGGGGAAGCTACTTGCTGAATCTGTGTATGTGTTTAGTGATGTGTCCCTACATGTAGAGGACAATAATGTGACAAGGTCCTGTGATCTCGAGTGATACACTATGATAGTATATCGCCATGATAAAATAAAACTAAAAATTGATCCTTATTAAAATTGTCAAAAGGATGAAAACCACATACAGAATTAAACAAATGCTGTTTATGTGGAGCTTACTCTAGTGAAAAAGTCAGCTACTATCTGTTTAGTTCTGGTAGGCTGGAAGGGACTTGAAAGGAGAGTAACTTTTATAGAGCGAAGGGAGGCTATCTTAAGAAATCTTTGGTTGGTCAGTGTTCTTTTAAGGTGGGATTTTTCTACTCGGTGGGATTTGGGGAAGATGAGAAGACTTTCTGATTCACTTTTGGCCACCTTAGATGGGTTCCCCACACTGGCTCATAACTTAAAAGCTTTCCGGGTTGGTTAAGGCCATATGAGTTTTCCTGTTTTAATAAAAGACTATCTGATCTTTAGAGGTCAAGGAATTCACAAAGGCAAATTGTTTTTCTAGTAAACTGACTTTTAATGATTTTTTTAAGGAAAATATGTTTGTTTCCAATGTGATTTTCACAGATTTTTAGATCAAACATCCTGTATTGGTTTTTGGTGGTGCTATAACAAATTACCACAATCCTAGTGGCTTAACACAAATTTATGGTCTATGGCTCTGTGGATGAGAAGTCCTACACATGCTTTTCTGGACTAAAATCAAGGTGCCAGAAGCCTTACTTTCAGAGGTTATAGAGGAGAATATGTTTTCTTGCCTTGTGCAGATTTTAGAAATAGCCTGAATTCCTTGGCTCTGGCCCCTTCTTCTATCTTTAAAGCAACAGCCAATTGAATCTATCTGATATTGCCTCTATTGTCCACAAGTCTTAAATTTCTTTTTCTTTAATTTTTATGGAAGTTTAGTTGTTTTACCGTGTTGTGTGTTTCTTGTTTCTTACTGTATGGCAAAGTGAATCAGTCATGCATAAGCATATATCCATTCTTTTTTAGATTTCTTTCCCATTTAGGTCACCACAGAGCACCAAGTTCCCTGTGCTATACATTACATTCTCATTAGTTATCTATTTGATACATAGCAGTGTATATATGTCAGTCCCAATCTCCCAGTTCACTGTTAATGATTTTTATTACCTTTATTGCCACATACACGTCATATCTATAAGCTTTTACAAAAATCATGGTTATTTCCATTGTTCAGAACTTCTTACTCAAGCACTATATATAAAGTTTCTGAACAAAAGGCAATTAAAAATAGTGGAATAAAATGCTTCTTTTAGGTCCGTACCATTTCTGTCCTTTATTGAGCCCATCTTTGCACAATGTTCCCTTGATATCTCTAATTTTCTTGAAGAGATCTCTAGTCTTTATCATTCTATTATTTTCCTCTATTTCTTTGCACTGATCACTGAGGAAGGCTTTCTTATATCTCCTTGCTATCCTCTGCATTCAAATGGGTATATTTTTTCCTATGCTTTTCGCTTCTCTTCTTTTCTCAGCTATTTGTAAGGCCTCCTCAGACAGATATCTTGCTTTTTCACATTTCTTTTCCTTGGGGATGGTCTTGATCCCTGTCTCCTCTATAGTGTCATGAACCTCCATCCATAGTTCTTCAGGCACTCTATCAGATCTAGTCCCTTGAATCTATTTGTCACTTCCACTGTATAATCATAAGGGATTTTATTTAGGTCATACCTGAATGGTCTAGTGGTTTTCCACATTTTCTTCTATTTAAGTCTGAATTTGGTAATAAGGAGTTCATAATCTGAGCCATAGAGATCAAATTGCCAACATCTGCTGGATCATCGAAAAAAAGAGAGTACCAGAAAAACATCTACTTCTGCTTTATTGACTATGCCAAAGCCTTGACTGTGGGGATCACTACAAACTGTGGAAAATTCTTAAAGAGATGGGAATACAAGACCACCTAAACCGCCACTTGAGAAATCTGGTATGCAGGTCAAGAAGCAACAGTTAGAACTGGACATGGAATGAAAGACTGGTTCCAAATCAGGAAAGGAGTACATCAAGGCTGTATATTGTTACTCTGCTTATTTAATTTATATGCAGAGTACATCATGAGAAACTCTGGGCTAGAAGAAGCAAAAGCTGGAATCAAGATTGCCGGGAGAAATATCAATAACCTCAGATATGCAGATGATACCACCCTTATGGCAGAAAGTGAAGAGGAACTAAAAAGCCTCTTGATGAAAGTAAAAGAGGAGAGTGAAAAAGTTGGCTTAAAGCTCAACATTCAGAAAATGAAGATCATGGCATCTGGTCCCATCACTTCATGGCAAATAGATGGGGAAACAGCGGAAACAGTGTCAGACTTTATTTTTCTGGGTTCCAAAATAACTGCAGATGGTTACTGCAGCCATGAAATTAAAAGACACTTACTCCTTGGAAGAAAAGTTATGATCAACCTANACAACAACCTTTATTATTATCAGTCATATGCAAAATGCTCTACAGGACCTTGGGGAATATAGATTATGCATATGTACATGTGTGCAAACAATGTTATCTCTGCATTCAAAGCACCTATACTTGTCTTCTTCAGAAGGCTTTGCTGGGGATCCCAGACAGGATTAGGGCTGCTCCTCTGTGGGTTCCTAGCACCCTGGACCTGTAGCATTCACCATGTTAGCAGACCTTTAGGAGCCTGTTTGCCTGGAATACTGTCAGCTCCGTGAGTGCAAGAAACTTAGGATGCATGGTGCTCTGTGTTTGCCGGACGGGACAGGTCTGGGTAGAACTAGCAGAGATTGACTCTTTGGTGTATATATTTCTCTTTTACCCCAGCTTTGACATCATACCCTTAGTCCTAGACCTCACTTTTAGGCCTAATTATTATTCTTGATCCCTTCTTGGTTCCTCTTTATCTGTGATTTTCCGTCTGGCTTTTTTGCTTCAATTTCACCGGACACATTGGGCCTCACCACTGAGCCAAGAGCTTCCCTGGTGGCTCAGATCGTAAAGAATGCCTGCAGTGCTGGAGACTGGGGTTCAGTCCTTGGGTTGGGAAGATCCCTGGAGAAGGAAATGGCTACCCACTCCAGTATTCTTCCCTGGAGAATTCCATGGACAGGAGTCTGGCAGGCTATGGTCCGTGGGGTCTCAAAGAGTTGAACACGACTCAATCTCAATGACTAATACTTTTACTTTTTCACTTCCACTAAACCAAGAGTAAGGAGGGGCCTCTCTTCAACAAGGCACATCTTCTCAATTTTTTTAAAATTGAATTATGGTTGATTTACAATATTGTGTTAGTTTCAAGTATACAACAAAGTGATTCAATTACAGAATTTTTTTCAGATTATATTCCATTATAGGTTATTGCAAGAAACTGAATATAGTTCAATATCTTACACTACAGTAAATCCTTGTTGCTTATCTATTTTGTGTATAGTAGTTTTCATTTTATATTATTTTTAGATTCCACATATAAGTGATATCATATACTATTTGGTCTTTGTCTGACTTACTTCCCTAAGTATAAAATTCTCTAGGTCCATCCATGTTGCTGCAAATGGCAATGCTTCTTCCTTTTTGTGACTGAGCAATATTCCACTATTATATTTCACAATATTCTATATATATACTACATCTTCTTAAGCCAATCATCTGTTGATGAGGCTTGGCTTGTTTCCATGTCTTGGCTGTTATAAGTAGTACTGCTATGAACTTTGGGGCAGAGAAGGCAATGGCACCCCACTCGAGTACTCTTGCCTGGAAAATCCCATGGACAGAGGAGCCTGGAAGGCTGTAGTCCCTGGGGTC
>SJYV01017773.1:764518-814386 GCA_006410875.1 Neotragus pygmaeus
AGTCGGACACGACTGAGCAACTGAACTGATGATAGCAAAATTTGCCAAGTTCATTCACAGTAAAATTTCTTCCCAACTTTCCCTCTCCTCGGTGCTATAGGAAGCTTGCTGTATGAACTGGGTGCCTAGCCTGCTTCCTCTTGTTTCTCCACTGAACACTTCTACTTGTTTTCTGTGGGACAGACTGCCTCTAGCTCCCGATGGTTTAGCATCACAGGTGAGGAAGAGATAACAGTTGAGGAAGAGAGGACAGGTGAGGCATAGGGATCGTCTTATATGATAGATTCAGATGGGGTAGCCAATAGTTTCTGCTTAGAAAGATACATAAAATGAATCTGTCTTGGGCAGATATCTGAAAGCTGAAAGTTCCCACTGAGAAATATTTGACTGTGTTCCATGTGAAAACAAATGATGCACTCTCTTCCTGCTGGATGACCACTCATGATTCCTCCTTATGCCCCTGGAAATTCCTTTGTACACCTCTTCTGCTAATACCATTTTTCACCTCCAAAAAGTCATCTTGAGCTTCCAGGTTGCACCCTTCCCTGGTCCTTGAGAACTTATGCAGCCTTTATACAGCCTTATGCAGTTCTTTAGAGTAGAACTACAACCAGTTCTCTTTGCATCTTGGTATTTTTTCTCTGCTTTGTCAACAAACTCTGGGGCGTACATTTTAAGCTCCTGTGAATCCTTTCTCATTAGGTTAAGTGAGAGAGAAACAATGACGTAGCCCTTCAGTACCTTGATCACACTTGATGGTGGCATATCTCACCATTCTCACTGTAGTATATTTCTCAGGTTCATATCATTTGTACAAACTACCAGGCCAGGAGTGCAGAGAACTTCCTTAGGGCTGTCTGCAATTTAATGACAGATTTATCTGCTCTGGAGCTAATTAGCCTGTCCTCAGCAAATGTGTTCAGATACTGTGTGACCCCATAGAATTCAGGTACTGGCCTAAAGCTACCTCATTCTTTTTGTTTGTGTCTATAGTAAAGCTGGAGAACACTCGGATTTCAAAATACCTCCAAGCTTTCCAGTATAACTTCTGAAACCTTATAATTAAGGAACTTCCTGTTCAGCAAGTCTTTTCACTGAAGACTCCTTTCACTTCCTGGCGTTAACTAAAATGCATGTCTCCCCTGAGCACACCCTCAAGTCCTCTTTTGAAGGAAAACTATTTTCTTGTGTCTGTTGTAATTCTATTTTATGGATTAAAGGTAGTGTCACATTGATCAATCTTCCACAGGCTTGTTGAATAACAAAATTAAACAGGACAAAAAAAAACAAAGTAAAAACCTTTTCTGTACTTATGAAGCTCATGGCATTCAGCTGTTTTCCCTGAGAGTCAACTACAGGCCAGAGAAGGCAATGGCACCCCACTCCAGTACTCTTGCCTGGAAAGTCCCATGGACGGAGGAGCCTGGTAGGCTGCAGTCCATGGGATCACGAAGAGTCGGACATGACTGAGAGACTTCACTTTCACTTTTCATTTTCATGCATTGGAGAAGGAAATGGCAACCCACTCCAGTGTTCTTGCCTGGAGAGTCCCAGGGACGGGGGAGCCTGGTGGGCTGCCTTCTATGGGGTCACACAGTGTTCGACATGACATAAGTGACTTAGCAGCAGTAGCAGCAGCAACTACAAACACAGTAGAGATTATGTACAGATTATAAGAATTTTATTGACTTTCTTACAGAATTTTTTTTTCATTACGACATGAACAATTCTTGTGTACTTTGCCTTCAAATTTTGTTTCTTAGGTTAAACATCATAAAAAAAGGATTTTGATATTGGCTCATATCTGCTTCATAACAGATATGCTAAGGAATATTTTCATTATTATTAGTTAGATTAAACCAAACAGAAACCAGAAACTTACATATAAAGGTAAATTTTTTTGATATAATCATATCAGCACTTGATAGTAAGTTAAAGAATTAAATTTAAAAATTGAAGAGGAAGAAGACAATTATGAGGGGAAGAGAGGCAGGAGGAGAAAAAGGTTAAGTGTGTGAGAAGGTATTCAGCCAGGTGAAAGCAAAGCAAGAAATGAGAAAGGTAGTTAATAAAACATGACCAAATACAACCTGATTAAGTATAGGAGTCAGATAGATCTTATTTTGACTCCCTGCAATACTTCTAAGAAGTTGTATTTGGAGTTACTAGCATTGCCTTTCAAATGACAGTAAGGTGTTTTGTTTTTTTTTTTCCCCCAAAAAAAAGCATTACTGAGTAATTTAAGTGAACTTGATTTTAAGGAGGCTCTGGTGGAGTCTAAGATCAAATAGTATGTATATCCTTTCAAGTAGGAGCAGTAAAATGCAACTTGAATTTTCCATTAATAGTACAGAGAGTCTTTTAAGCAACACATTTAAACTAGTAGATTCATCCAATGTTTATAGTAAAATGTAAGCAAATATTTTATTTTGCTATATGAAAGTGTTCCAGTGAGAAACAATGGTATCATTTGTTTATTTTTTAAAGTTATCTGAATAACCCTTATGTTAAAGTTTTACCAAATGCATTTAGCATAATTGATAAGATGTAATGGCTTTTTGCTTTCATGATAAAGGTGAATTTATATACTTTATCTTCTCTATGGAAAATGTCACTTAATCAAAATGTTGCCATTGTGTGTTTTTGATGACATTTATTCGTCTGAATATATACCATATTCCAAAAAAGAAATATAACTGAACTTATTTTAATAAAGGATACAGCAGAGAACCTTTCAAAATTACTTTCACATTCTGTGTCTTTTATTAGATACAGTTGACATGAAATGTCAATCTTTTATTAGGTCAATGCCATATATTACAGATTGATTTATGTTTTGTTAAGTTTCTGATTAAATATGTAGAATAATAAGTGATAATATAAATAATATAAATGTTACCATTTACTTTGATAACAGTATTTAAATTTTTCATACTAAAATCAGAGTAACTTAAAATATGTTCATAAGCAGGGTGAGAAAAGTGTAAAATTTTTCTTTAGATTAAAATGTTTAGGCCTAAAATGTGAACATAATGTGACTAGAGTTTATTTTGTTCTCTTGAGGCAAAAATCTATTTATCAAGCCATAACAAAATTACAAGCCTGGCTTTCAGTTCTTTGTTTAAAATGCACTGTAGTGCAGTATGATTTGCATGTTAATGATGTGGATCCAACTGTATAATAAATGAGAAGGGGAAGATATAAACTAGTTTCATGTAGCAGACTTTTTTGTTTTTCATAATTTATTCCTTAAATGTTTAACTTGAGAAGACATCTATGAGATATGTTTATGTGAAAGCCGATAATTTGTGGTCATCAAATGCAGTGGCATTGAAGCCTTAAGTTTCATTCTCAGATTTCTCACTCAAAAAGTAACTGGACACTAAAGGCATTTGAACATCTTTGGAAGACAGATCCAATATAGTGAACAAGAGTATCACAGAATTTAATCTGTGCAGTGTGATCACTGAAATCAGAAAACATGAAACCACCACAGTTTTTCTTTCTCTCACCAATTTTCCCCACCCTTGACCCAATTCAAGCATGCAATTGAGATGCTTTGTATTTTGTGTTTTTCATTAGTTTCCTAGTATGCTGTTATGTCTATTCTCCTTAAGTAAAAAAGCAAAATACAGCCATTTTTAATATATTAATGTGTGATTTATGGAAATGTGTTTTAGAAGCATGGAATCACTAGAAATTGAAAAGCATAATCTGTATTTTTGAAAGCCATCCAATTTCCTTTATTTACAGACTTTGACTCATTTTACAAATTGAAAACCAACCATCCAGCCATTTCATGTTTAGATTAATATATATTTAAAAGATTCTAAACCCATTATCAGCATGCAGTAGCCCTCTCATTGAATAAATATAGATAAGAGGTAGATGAAGAAATTCCTGCAAATCAATGGTTCTCAAATGGAGGTGATTTTTCCCAAAAAGGTTATTTGGCAGTCTCTAAAAAAAGACTCTGATGCTGGGAGGGATTGGGGGCAGGAGGAGAAGGGGACGACAGAGGATGAGATGGCTGGATGGCATCACTGACTCGATGGACGTGAGTCTGAGTGAACTCCGGGAGTTGGTGATGGAGAGGGAGGCCTGGCGTGCTGCAATTCATGGGGTCGCAAAGAGTCGGACACGACTGAGTGACTGAACTGAACTGAAAGTTATGTTTGATGATCACAATTAAGAGTAGTGAGTACTATTGGCATCTAGTGCATAAAGTCCAAGGACATTGTTAAAATCCTAAAATGCACACGACAAACCCCACTCCCGAAGACACACACACAAACCCCCCACACACCAAAGTGTCAGTAGTATCACTGTTGGGAATTCTTGCTCTCAATAAAGTTGTGGAACCAAATCATATCTTAAATTTTAAATTCTAAATCACATACAACTGTGACAACAGTTAGAATTTTTGTTATCTACTGGTATATAACAGTGCTGCTACAGGGGATCTTCCCCACCCAGGGATGGAACCCAAGTCTCCTGGGTTGGCAGGCAGATTCTTTACTGCTGAGCCACCAGGGAAGCTCCACAAATAACTATAGTTCTTTCTGTTTACTGTTTGATCAATTAGCTATACTATAAAAGACATTCTATGGTTATGTGATGACTGATAAAATTGCATTTTGATAGATATCAAGTATATTTTTCACATTCATAGAATTCAGAGATTCTTTTTTATAGAAAACATACTCATAATGCATAATTTTGGAGACATGAAAATTATATAGTCAAATAGAATTTTCTGTTTCTTTCAAATAACTTCATTGGACATTTGAGCCATTTGCATATCTTACATGGATTTCACACATACACAAAAGGTTTATTAAGCACCTGTTATCTAACAGGAACTGGGTACTATGTGTGCAATATTTCATTCTCATTCATAAATCTGTTTTGCCCATTTTTTAAAAAAGGGAACTAATACTTTTCCTGGTTTAGAGGTTTGCCCAAAGTTTCAAAGCTAGAAAGTGCAACAGCTGGTACTCATATGCAAACATCCTTTCATGTGGTTCTTCCTAACTGGTGGTGTTAAAAAAAAAAAAAAAGGAACACTCCCAGAAGAATGAAATCTCGAACTTTCAGTCTAAATTAATGTCTTAAAATAATAAACATACACTGAATACAATTATGAGTCATCTAAAAATGATCATTTCATTCACTCTTCCTCCTTTTCTGATTGCAATCATTACACATCACAGCTATCATTATGATTAGGGATTTAGCAAAATGAAGTGGGGTGTGAAAGGGAAAAAATAGTTAAGACTGAGAAGAGTATGTCCCAGAAAGAAACATTTGGATCATTGAGGTTGACAGGGAGCCTTTTTGGAACAGGAAGTAAATCCAGGATTATTAGAAGGGAGAGAACAAAGGCAGGATGGCTTCAGTGACGCTGGAGAAGTAGGCAGGATGAGGATTAGAGGCCTTTTAAAATCATGTTTAAGCAAGTCAAATTTATAATATCAGTTGGGAGCTTTTAAAGAGCAACAACATTATATTTGCATTTTTCAGAAATCATTCAGGTAAAAGGTGAAAGATTGCAGGTATTTTCGTGGATGACTTAACTATTGATAACTGCAACTACCTAGGTAGACCTTAAGAACATTATACTTAAAGAAAAAAAGTAGTCTCAAAAGTTTCATGCTTATGATTCTACTTATATATCATTCTTGAAAGGTTGAAACTATAAATATGCAGAATAGTTAAGAGGTTGCTAGGAAATAGGGATGAGAGGGGAGTGTGTAGGTATGAATGCAGATAGAACATTTCTGTGTCATTAAGGTGTAGACAAACATATCTACATGAGATACAATCACACTGAACTATATGCAGGTGTGCATAAATGAATGCAGGTGAAGAACAGTGAAAATTAAACAGTTCTGTACCAATGCCCATTTCCTGGCTTTGACATTATACTGCGGTTATATAAGGATTCACCATTGAGGGAAGATAAAGGAAGGGACTCTTGGTACCATTTTTTGCAACTTCCTATGAGTCTATGCTTATTTCAAAATAAAAAAGAGTTCTAAAGGGCTATCAGAATAGAATAGGTTTAGGTTAGAATGGGATGATGGTAAAGAACGAGAAAGGCAATGTCCTGTGGGCTCAATGACAATCACATTTGCAAGTCCCAGTGTTAAGATTTTGTAATGTATCAAAGCAGTTGATGGCTAGAGTGCTTTCACTGAACAATACTAATTGAACAGCCTCTCTGTGTCCCAGGCTGTTGCAGGCACTGAAAATCACTGTTGGGCAAAACAGCAAGAGTCTGTCTTTAATGGGGCTTTTGGGCTATCAGGTGTCTAAAACATGCCTGCAGAGAATGTTATAAAACTTTGGCACTCTCCTATATAAAGACCAGGCTGTGCTTCTAAGAGATCAAGCTGCTGATTGAATTTTATTGTGATTTGTGGACTCCTAAATTATGTGGGCCATCTGTAATTTTGACTTTACAGTAGTTTGATCTTACTCATATCATATATTTCAATATTGATTTAAAATGTCTTTTTTCTCTCCACTTTGAAACTAAAATTCCTCCAATTTTGCTTTTAAAGCTAATTATTGAATTTAGCTTTATTGGGATAAAATGATTTGTTATGCCCTGTATGCTCCCAAATTTCATGTTCTGAAATACCACAGAGCAGAAAAATGATTTTGAAGAAATAATTTCTCCTTATTTAAATTAGATATCCTAAAAACAGTCCAGATTTGCAGCAGAGATCTCAGAAAGGTGGTCATATTCCTGAGTAAGGGTCACAACCCAGAAATAAGAGCAAAAGTGGTTTAGGTTATTTTTACAACATGAATCCTTAAATGGGATTAAACTGATCTGTTCTTATTCTATCTGCTACTTGAGGAAAATTTAACGTTTGTTGCATTACTATATACATTGTCTTTACAATGTCAAAAATATAATGTGTAGCATTCAATTAACAATATAGAAGCATATGAAGAAAGAGGACAAATGGTCAAGAACCAAGAGAAGAAAAAATCAACAGACAACATGCTCACAAGATACTGAAGTTTTTGTCAATACTAGAATGAAAAATTTTCTGGATAATGTTGTTTTTAACCTGAAAATAAATTAAATAGAATATTTATAAATGTTTGCAAATTAGTAAATAAAAATTTGGATTCTAAAAATATATATATATATATANAGCTGGTTTGGATAAACTAGGTAGTAGAGTACTAGTGGGGTTTTAAATATCCTTCAGAGCTTGAGGTGAAAAAGATAAACTCTATGACTATACTTCAGGCTGGTCTAATTTCAGTTCTTGTTATACAAATTCAGGAAATAGTTCAACCTTCTAAATTAGGTGGCTGTTTATAACTTTCCTGAAACAGAGTCAGCAGCATCTTAGGATAGCCTGAATTTGATTATAATAATGTTACTGTTGTGTGTGCGCTTAGTCGCTAGTCGTGTCCAGCTCTTTGCAACTCCATGGGCTGTAGCCTGCCAGGTTCCTTTGTCCATGGGGATTCTCCAGGCAACTATTCAGGAGTGGGTTGCCATGCCTTTCTCCAGGGAATCTTCCCAATTTAGGGATTGAACCCAGGTCTCCCACATTACAGGCAGATTCTTTACCATCTGA
Organism: Neotragus pygmaeus; assembly: GCA_006410875.1. Taxonomy (NCBI): domain Eukaryota; kingdom Metazoa; phylum Chordata; class Mammalia; order Artiodactyla; family Bovidae; genus Neotragus; species Neotragus pygmaeus. Next base: position 772,126 of record SJYV01017773.1, read on the forward strand.
ACCACCAAGGAAGCTCAATAATACTTTAATGGGTAGCCTATATTTTCTCCAGGGAGTCTTCCTGACCCAGGAATCACCCCAGGGTCTCCAGCATTGCAGGCAGATTCTTTACCAGATGATCTAACAGGAAAGCCCATGGTATTGTTGCTGAATATCTGTTGTATGTCTGTATTATTTTTAATAATTTGAACACATTATAATATGTAATATATTATATGTCCTATATTCAAGTGAATATAGGAATCCACATCTTTAAAGTTTTAATTTTTGCTTTCTGGACAATTAACTTGACCAAATCCACACAGCTAGTAGATGATTATCTAATATTTGAAATTAAAATGACTGTTCTTTCCAGTACACCTCAGTGTCTTTAAATTTTTTAATATACTATTTTATGAAGCCTTTGAGTTCTTTTCATAGGCCTCTAAAAATGAACATGATTCTTTTGGAGTTAAAAAAAAAAAAACTCAGTATAATCAGTATCCATTTTATTTACTTGTTTCCCTAGCAATTTAAAATATATGTGAGATGTGCATATGCATATATTTGTGTGTATGTTTATGCATATGTTGGAGAAGGAAATGGCAACCCACTCCAGTATTCTTGCCTAGAGAATCCCATGGACAGACAAGCCTGGTGGGCTACAATCCACGGGGTCACAAAGAATCGGACACAACTGAGCGACTTCACTTTCACTTTCACTTTATGCATGTGTGTGTGTGTGTGTGTGTGTGTGTATGTATATCCATATATTTTAGAGAAACCTCAAAATTATTATTCAAAATTGTAATTTTTTCCTAAACAATTTGCTTCTCTGATCCATTTATTACTACCTGTGAAATGCATGACTCCATCTTATTAAAAGAAAAATCACCAGGAGAAAGCAAACTGGAAAGGTTTGTATTATTCTATTTGGAAGGTGTTCAGTAGGCATGGTTGGCAAGATAGTAAAAAGAAAATAAACTATTTGGTATATATCTGAGTGAGGAGAAATTACTAAGTTCCCAACATGAGGACTAGTCAAAACATTTGCCTTAGAGATAAATGTCCGGAAATCTTTTCCTGAATATAAAACAGAAAATACCTTGGCCTAATCACTCAAACACTTAATTCTCTCAAGATAGACAATTTTTATGCAATATTATTCTTTATAGCATCAGACTTTACTTTCACCACCAGACACATCCACATTATCAGTTAGTGAAGTCACTCAGTCGTGTCCAACTCTTTGCGACCCCATGGACTATAACCTACTAGGCTCCTCCATCCATGGGATTTTCCAGGCAAGAGTACTGGAGTGTGTTGCCATTTCCTTCTCCAGGGAATCTTCCCAGCCCAAGGATCGAATCCAGGTCTCCCACATTGTAGGTAGACGCTTTATCACCTGAGCCACCAGGGAATCCCACATCCACAACTGAGTGTCATTTTCACTGCCCTCCGCTCTTCCTCAGTAGCTTATTTGGACACCTTCTGACTTGGGGAGCTTAACTTCTGGTATCATATCTTTTTGCCTTTTCATGTTCACGGGATTCTTATGGCAAGAATAGTGGAGTGGTTAGCTGTGCTGCAGTCCGTGGGGTCGCAAAGACTCAGACATGACTTAGCAACTGAATAGCAATAAAGACAATCTCTACCCCTTCCTTTATTTTAGAGGAAATTAATGGAATTATCAGTATCTATATAAATATTTAAGTTTCTCAAGAGTCTAGGTCTGTATATTCTGATACTAATCTTATGGCTAAATATTATGGAAGTAAAAGTTTGAAACTCTTGTTAATTAAATCATACAAAATTTAATCTGGAATGAACAATTACATTATTTAATCCAGCTTTATTAAAAACTCAATGTAATGAGATGATACAGTTACATATATACATATATCTGAACATACTTTTCAAAATAAAGCATAGATAATTGTTATATCATGCACTCATCATGAATTACTGAGTATTTAATATATGTCAGATAGTATATTTGCATGGAAAACAGAGTAGAATATCAAATTTCCCTGCATTCAGTAAGCTATGAAGTTGAAGAGTTTAAATGTGGTTTTGGAAGGATGAATTAATTTATCAAGTCTGTAATGTATATGCTGATTATTAAGTGACTTAAAAGAACATTTATGTTTTTGCTTGAAATTAAGTATCATTTATATGACAATCATGCAGCTCTCTTTCTTTTTTATAATTTTAATTATCTGAAGAAAATGAAATGTTTAGTGGTCTTGCGAGTGTTAGAGAAATGATAGGCACAGTGAAGAGCCAAGATTTGACTGTCTACAACTCATAGTACAATAAGCTTGACTACCCTACCCTATAAACTCCTTGAGGAGAGGGGCCATGTCATATTCAATCTTGTATTTCTATTCTAGCAATGAGTTGGATCTCCCATTTGTGTCACTGTTAGGTTCTTTGGTTAAAAAAGAAAAAAGTACTTGAGTTTGTTTAATTGTTGCTTTTAAGAAAGTGCTTAGAATACAATCTAATGACCTTCTTTTTTCCAGACCCTAGATATAAACAGCAAAACAAATAGCTGAGAATTTTAGCCACCCTGAACAAAGGCCTTATCAGTTTCTTAGGAACTTGTGCATATGTAACAGGGATAACCACATATATATTACTTTAAGCATCTGCAATAGATCGAAGTTACTAAAATTACATTCTTTAAAAAAAGAAAAACTGGAACTTTAATTATGAGCTCTTCTTCCCTACTCACTTTGAGTCTTTCATTTCCAGAAAAAGAATAATTTTCTTTTTCTTGAATTTAACTTCATACTTGTAAATAAATCATGTATAACCCATATATTTTGGAACCACTTTGTCTTCATAGGTAAACTGCAATTCACAAACATATGTCACTGCAAATATTAGGCGATAACTTCAGTAACTAGATAACAATGATGTCAAAACTAGGGAAATAAAATACAATATTGAGGCTATAAGTAAGGAATTATTCTAAATCCTAATACTAATTCAGCATCATTACACTCTGAATGTTTTGCTGCTTGATGAGAAATCAGTAAATTCAATTCAGTTGAATTTATTCCCCCAGTTTTTTGTGTGTGCATAGTCTTGTAAGCAACAAAATTTACTTAGTATTCTCTTAAACCAAAATTTCTGGAAATTTTACTGTAATGAGAAAATCAACATAACTCTGCTGATTATAACTCAGGAATTCTCAGAAATATGTTCATACTGTTTGAAGTTAATATGTCTATGTGGTCGTTTCAATTTTAAGTAAATAGTAGTATTTGAGATGGAGCTGAAGAAGAGTTTACTTAAGAAGGACTAGCTGTTCTTTTATTAAAATAAAGACTCAGGCATTGACTCAATTCCACCAACATTACTGAAGGCCTAGTATGAACCAATGAGGAGCATAGTATCCACCAATGAGGAGCATAGTATCCATATTCAAAAGCCATCACCTCTCTTACAGCCCCATGTTCTTGTATGTACGCACGTGACCCATAGTATTCTAGTCATCTTCATCACCACTGAACCCTCAAATATATGGTCAAATAGGAACTTGTTCTCCCTACTTCCATTCTCTTCCAATTCAGTTACTCTTGAACACAACAACCGAAGTGAACCTAAGTCAGATCGTATCTTTCCTCTGCTCAGAACTTACTGTGGCTTCCCACACCAGACAGAGTGAATACCGAAGTCCTCCCCATACCTGTAAAGTCCTATATGCTCAGTCCCTCAGCACCTCTGTGCTCTCATCTCATACTGGTTTTCCCTCATGTTGCGCCAGCCACACTGGCCATCTCACTGCATAGAGAACTTTGCAGATGCTTTTCCCTCTACCTGGAAAGCATCCCAGTTACTCACATCTCTCAGTCCTCCACTTCCTTCAGGTCTTCCTTGTCACCTTAACAGCTAAGCAAAGCCTGACACCCTATCAAAAATTGCAATTTCCTCTTCTAACACTTCTGATTATTTTCCCCTGTTTTTCTTTTCTTCTTGTCATTAGCACTTTTAAATATTTAGTGTGCTATATATTTTAATTTCTGTCCTATTTATCATACTAAAATATAAGCTCTTTGAGGGCAGGAGTTATTACTTTTTGTTGTTTTGTTGTTCATATCAGTATCCCAGTCTTTAGAATAGCACGTGGTAAGCAATCAATAATTCTTGGTTGTGTTGAGGAATAAATAACAATATCATGTCCTGTGCTAAGTCACTTCAGTCATGTGTGTCTAACACTTTGCAACCTCATGGACTGTAGCCCACAAGGCTCCTCTGTCCATGGGATTCTCCAGGCAAGAATACTGGAGTGGGTTACCATTCCCTTCTCCAACAATAGCATGACTGATAGTAAATGCTCATTAATCTGTTGTTCTTTGTCATTTACTTTGCCAAGTGTGTTGGTAACACTCTTTAATAAATGTAGATCTTTCCCCACAGTGTCTACCAGTAAAAGGTTCTTTCTTGGATGCTGGTCACATGTGTATCATTCGTTGTACTTACTCTTCCAAAAGCTGGCATTGAGCAGAGCCCTTGTTAGTCTTACATGGCAGTAAATGGAAGGGAAGGGATGGAGGAACAGAGACAGCTTTGAAAATAGACTTTTATTCTGCTTAAAGCCAAACAGAAAGATATGACCCTGGTTGTCGACATCTCTCTGAAGAACAGTTCTGAGGGAAAAAGTTCCATATTGATCCTTGACATTAGTATTTCTATATTAAACTAAATAAAGTCCTTAAAATGTATTTCATAACAAATTAAACAGAAAAATGTAATTTTTATCAGTGTTATTGCTTCACAAAAATAATTCAATTTAAATATGATAGTTCTGAGATAAGGTCATTTGGGAGAGAGGGGCTTTGTATTCTCCCTGTTAATTTTCTGTTTAACTTATCTCTTGAATTTTCTTAATGTAGAATAAAATGCATTGATAAAATAAATTTTCCAGCCTATCAACTGTAGATATTCTTAGATGCCCTGCTTGCTATTTTCCCCATTTATCCATTCCTATCTATTGTGAAGTTTTACAATGTGGGACCCTCCCATGCTTCCTTGACCTATCCCTGACAGTCATCTATATTGGCTGGGAGTTTATTAATTCTTAGTTAGACACAAGGCTAAAAGTTGAGAAAATAATTTTGTCATAACACATTGTAACACATAACCCTGACTTGTTAAATTTGATGGAGATGGTATCCAATCTAAACTCCACAGAATACATAGGAATTACCACATGGAAATGGAGGCAGGAATACTGTAGCATACAAAAAGACCCTGGGGCCAAAAGAACAGGAGAGCTGGGAAACTACTGGTGATTTCACCTGTGGTGGATTCATGTCGATGTATGGCAAACCCAATAGAGTATTGTAAAGTTAAATTTAAAAATAAATAAATAAATAAATTTAAAATAAAATAAAATAAAATAAAAAGAGTAGAAGTAAAGGTGAAAAAACATTGTAAATGAACTGAAGAAAGAAACTCGTAAGGGCTATAGGTATGAAGAAAAAGAGATAAGCCTTTGTTTGGAAAGCAGATGGAAAACATTCAAGGATTTTAATCTGGGGAGTCACCTATTCTAATATATACCTTAAGAATGCCCCTGGCAAAAGGTAGAGAATGGTTTGGATAGTGAAATTTTAGAGAAAAACAAAGAACATTGATTTTCATTATGTGGTGCTATTGCTAAATATAGTTTAGTAGGAGAAGGCAATGGCACCCCACTCCAGTACTCTTGCCTGGCAAATCCCATGGACGGAGGAGCCTGGTGTGCTGCAGTCCATGAGGTCGCTGAGAGTTGGACACAACTCAGTGACTTCACTTTCACTTTTCACTTTCATGCATTGGAGAAGGAAATGGCAACCCACTCCAGTGTTCTTACCTGGAGAATCCCAGGGACAGCGGAGCCTGGTGGGCTGCCGTCTATGGGGTCGCACAGAGTCGGACACGACTGAAGCAAGTTAGCAGCAGCAGGATACTGTAGTCTCTAAAAATCTGAAATCTGGATCATTTGAAAAAAGCTCAATGATCATATTAAATCTATGCTAAAAGACAAATACATTCAAATGTGGCAAGTCTGAAATTATCGCAAGAAAAATCTTGTGATAATGTCATTACTCCTTGTCATTAACCATGTGATTGACACAGTAAGCTGAAGAATCTTCTCACCACACATGTGATGCACATGTGATGGTGCAATCAGAGCAAACATGTTTGCAAACAAATCTCTTCTCCCAGAGTGTGAATTAAAATATCTAACTGAAACAGGGTGCATTTATTCAGAAAGCATTCGTTAATACCTACATAATTCTCAAGAAGAAAAGGAAGACAGTTGAAAATCAATGATTGAACTAGAAGACAAAGAACTCAAAATGCTTTGCTTGAAACAAAATCTGTAGCTCACTATCAATGAAAAGATTTACAGTTCCTTTCAAAAATTTGTTATTCAAAATGGCTCCTTTAAAACTCCAAATGAGAGATGGCATTATTGAAATTGGGGTCAGAAAAGATAACTTGAAATTAACTTTTAATTGTTGCCTTACTACTCCATCAAGCAGTAAGAGGTCAAAAAAGAACTTTTGCCATCAGCTGGAAAAATTTGCAGAGAAAATGTCTTAACATCCCATCAATGACACCATTGACACACATTTTAAAACCTATTGCTTAATATTAATAAAATTATATCACTTAATTTTAACATTAATATTAATACATAATATTTAAACTTCAAGTTTTTATTATTAAATTTTCTTAATTTTATGTTTTCTTTTTGAAATATCCAGATAATTTTATATGCAAAAAACATATATTAAAATCATTTTTACTGTTTATTATTTTAAGAATTCAGTTTCACTTAGTATTTTAAAATATGTTGCTAAATTTTATATTTGAATTGAATTAAATGCTGGGTCAATAATTTTACTTTCTAAATCCTGGATTTGTATTTTGCAAAAGTAGATAGTGAAATACTACTGTTTGCATTTTTTGCTTTTATTAGTAAACTGTTAAAAGACTGCACTTTTCATTCACTGATGATGGTAGGCTGAATGTAGATAATGATGACTGGGAAGAAAGAAAAGTTTTTTAATGAGATAGAATCTGCCAGACCTGGCAATTTAAGTATATTGTGTATAAGGAAAAAGAAGGGAAAAAAGAATACTCTGCTTTCTTGTATGAACTTTGAGTAAATGTAGTTATGAACATTCCCATTCCCATAGAGAGAGGGGACACAAGAGGAAAAGGAGGAAGAGAAGAAACAGAAAAATAATCAAGAAAACAAAATAGCACCTCTATCCTGTTTTATATCCAAAATGCACTGTGATGGATTTGGCAACTCTTCCAGATTAGCAAATTCTAGTTGATGGCACAGTAAAGCAGACCATGAATGACAAACAGAAGGTTCACCACAGGACTTGCTACAGTTTCTTAATCCTGAGATACTTTGAATCTGACCATAGCCAGTGCCCCTACTGTTTGTTGCCTGTAAGTGAGGTTGAGTAGTTTCTAACCTTACAGTTAGAAAAGCAGTGGATGTATGTGGAGGGCTGGTATAAGCTTGTATTCCTATGATGGGAATCTGAATGTATTTTACCAGAAAGATGATTCTCTGCAGTGGTTATTTCTATAGTATTATTAGGACATTCCTTTGTATACATGATAGATTTAATAACCTGTTACTATCTAGGCTTCCCTGTTAGCTCAGTTGATAAGCGTCTGCCTGCAATGCAGGAGACCTGGGTTCAATCCCTGGGTGGGAAGATCCTCTGGAGAAAGGAATGGCTACCCACTCCAGTATTCTTGACTGGAGAATTCAGTGCAGAGCGGAGCCTGACAGGATACAGTCCATGGGGTCACAAACAGTCGGGCATGATTGAGCAACTAACACTTTCACTTTTCACTTAATATCTGGTCAAATAACCTAACCACTTTCATTTGGAATTTGGAGTCCATTGGGAAAATGCCAATTTAAAAAATATAGTTAGTAAATAATTTATGAACACACCGATAAAAAACTACTTATGGCGATAGTGAATGACAGGGAAGAATAGCATGCTGCAGTCCATGGGGGTCTCAAAAAGTAGGCACAACTTAGTGACTAAACAACAAATATCAAGCTTGAAAGTTCTGATACAATGGGTTAGTTTTTAAGAGCATCAGAGTAAATCACCAAGCTACTCCAATTTGTGTTAAGGAGATTCAGATTTGCTCTTTACTTTTTAGTTTATGAGCACTTAAATTTCTGATTTTTTTTTGGTCCTCTATTTGCAACATTTTAGAAACTCATGTTAAGCTTAGTGTGGAAAGAATACTGTTTTCAGTATATAGCTCTCTCCCTATCTATACTGAGTTTGAAAATGGTAAAGAGAGGGCTTTAAATTTTTTAATCCCCTAATTGTTGAAAAGTCGTGCAGCTTCTTAAAGCTTACTGAAGAGTTGAATTGTGCTGTAACTTTGTTTTCTGTAATTGAAGACAAAAAGAACCACCGACAAGACTACATTTAACATTAGTCAAATGACTTGTTTTCATACTCAAGTGACACTCTCAAATTTTTATATTGGTTTATCTTTCCCATATTTAAAGCTCCTTGAATCGTCAAATAAAAAAAGACTTCTGAAGTATTAGGATGTCTTTAGGTCCTACTGTGAACCAGCAATGCAGGTGTTTTCTTCTGGATTTTATTTCAGAAATCTCTACCACAGGACCTCTTGGCACGGGAAGCACCACCACCAGTACCACCCTTCGGACCACAACCTGGAACCCAGGCAGGAGCACTACCCCCTCAGTGTCAGGAAGAAGAAACCGGAGTACCAGCACCCCATCTCCAGCTGTCGAGGTGCTTAATGACATTACCACACACCTTCCATCAGCATCGCCCCAAATCCCAGCTCTAGAAGAGAGCTGTGAGGCTGTGGAAGCTCGTGAAATCATGTGGTTTAAGACGCGTCAAGGACAGATGGCGAAGCAGCCATGCCCTGCAGGAACTATAGGTAAGTTTGTCCTGCAAAACTAAGCTAAAAGTGTATTGCTAATGTGGCTTGCTTTCCTAGCATTTTCTTGTCTTGTTTATTTGTTGGTGGTGGTAGTTTGGGGTTTGTTTGTTTTTTGTCACAACATATTTTAACATTTGATTACATTCTGGACTCACCTAAATTACAACTGAAAGCAAAATATTTCCAGAGTTTGAGAATGCAGCCTAAAGAAGTCACAGGTGAGAATCTGCTGGTAATATTTATGAGACCAGTAGTTTTCACCCATGCTGTGCAGTTTCTAGGTCAAGTTTCAGTTAAGCTCCAAAGGGACTTCCCTGGTGGGTCAGATGGTAAAGAATCTGCCTGCAATGCGAGAGACCTGGGTTCAATCCCTGGGTTGGGAGCCCTGGAGGAGGGCATGACAACCCATTCCAGTAATCTTACCTGGAGAATCCCATGGACAAAGAAGCCTGGGAGGTTGCAGTCCACGGGGTCACAAAGAGTCGGACGACTGAGCAACTAAACACGGCACAGCACAACTTCCAAAGAAGCAGCTCTTCTACACAAAAGCTCAGAGTTAAATCACTGGGTTGGTGGGTGCTAGTCCTCATGCCTGTCACCATCAAATGTTGATTACACAAAGCTAGACAGAGGAGGTGCTAGTTCTCATGCTTGTTACCATCAAATATATATTACACAAAACTAGACTGAGGCCTTCTATGTTAGATAATCATTGGAACTACATATCATTTAACAAGAGAAAAGTTTTAACTATCTTTTATTACCAGTCCTCATAGCTGGCCTTAATAATCAGAGGCTCTTTGTTGTCAGGGATGATGCCGGCAGAAGCCAACCGCCTCTTACCCAGCAACCACTGGAGATATCAATCCTGCATTGTTTTCTGTAGGGAACAGTCAAGAACTGGATAGCTCCTTGCCCTCCACCACCACCTCCCTGCCCCCTGCTTTTTTTCCACTCTTAACAATTCATAATATCCCAAACTCAGAAATAGTTTGATTTCTTATTGTTACATATAAATCATCATAAAATTAATACTTGACACCCTGCATAAAATTGGAATTATTCCATAAAATACGTAAATAAAACAAATAGGCAATAGATGTCATTAGATTAGCATTGTTAGGATTCTGTCTCTGGGTTTTATTGATTTGATTACTTCAACAGGTTTGTCTTAACAAAGTTTCAATGTGGACATGTACTTCTGAATCCCATGGTATATAAAGTGATGGGAAGATCAGAAGATGTATATTGATTTTTGTAAAAGTTCACATTAAATTTTTTTCAGCAAAGTGTTTAAAATTATTCTGAAATCTCCCTTCCCTTTATGAAGGTGCACATTGTTTAGTCCCATTGTTTTCTATGGTATTGGAATCAGAAAACATTTTTAATTTCTCTAGAACTGTCCCCCTAATTTTGGACCTCAATTCCTTTATCTCTAAAAGAGAAATAATAATAGCACTAACTTCTTCAGATGTTTGTTGTAGAGCTTAATGAAGTACTTTTTCTTTGAAAGCAGTTAGCAAACTGTAAAGAACTACAGAAATATGTCCTTATATTTCTGTGAAAATGAAGAAAGAGATTTAAAGAAAACCTGAAACCCTCCCTCCCAGGTGACTATGTTATGCTGTGGTCTTATTTTTACCCTTTCCCTGTCCCCTTTGCTGATCCTGTGTTCAGGCCCACACAGTCTTTTTTCACTTGAATTATTGTGATAGCTTCTTCATAGCCCCCGCATCACTCCCCGAAATTCATCCTCCATCCTGCTGCCACAGTTATCTTTCTAAAACCTAAATCAGCCCATTTGTCTCCTCTGCTTAATGGCCTTCATTGATTTTCCAACACTCGCAGATGACAGACAAGGGCGTTTACGATCTGGCTCTGCCAGCCTTTCCAACTCCATTAAATACAACTCCCCTACCCAGCAGACCTCAATTCAAAACACTTGATTCCCAAAGACAGCATATTTTTCCTTTGCTTGGAATGCCCTTACCCACCTTGCAGAGTGATTCCTTTATGACTCAGCTGCTACCTTACATCTGAAAACTCAAACAATAAGCCCCGTGGAGGCTTATTCATTTAATTCACGAAATTATTCCCTGTACCTGGTGTAGTTGTCTGTAAATGCTTTAAAAATATGAGTGTTTGTTGTGTTATGATTTTCTAATGATGGTTGCTTTGCTTGCCAGGCACTATAAATGGTACTTTAATAGTCATTACCTCAGTTCAATGATCACAATCTTATCTTCTGCTCATATGTAAAAATATCATGGACATAAAGTCATTATAAGAAAGATTGTTTGAATATTTGAAGCAGACCTATTTTTCTCATTATTTTAGGAGTATCAACTTACCTCTGCCTGGCTCCTGATGGAATCTGGGACCCCCAGGGACCAGACCTTAGCAACTGTTCTTCTCTTTGGGTCAACCATATAACACAGAAGGTAACCATGTGACTGTCAAGGAAGCCTTTGCCAGTTCTAGATCCTGTTGAATATAACAGCTAAAAATGAAATAGTCAATATTTGTTTTAATTAATGTGGAAAAATTCTCCCATTTTATTTTAACTCAAGATTTAATGACAGTGCTAATATGCTGTGAGCTAATTCTAGAATTTTGTTGTTCTTAAAGGGCAAATCTGTGTATTTCCCCTAAACTGGCATTATGGCTTATAATAGTTTTATTATTAATACAAATTATATGGTATTGTGAATTACAGATATAAAAGTCTAAGAGGTATTATAAATCAAACAACAAAAGCTTCTTGTATTCATACATATGGATTTTCCTGTGGAAATAATAATTACCGAAAGAAAAAAAAAATCTACCTTTGGAATCTTAATCCATTTGACAAATGTTCTGTAACCTATTCATTTATCAGTGTTAAAAGTATACACATGTGTGACAGAATCTTGCAGACTCAAATTTGCAGGGCTTATTTGGTTGCAATATGTTGAGCATTTTTATTATTAATGCACTGTGGAGCTTTGAACTAATTTCATTACAAACAGAGACCAGATGTGCATTTATGCCAAAAGGGCTATGGGATGAATCCTTATTATAGCAATTTGTGCAGATTTATGCACTCCTGAAATGGAGAGCCCTTCTATAGCACATTAGCTATGCTGAGGAATTTTTGAAAGAGATTTTTCCTGAGAAATATTACAAGTGATGGCCTCACTAAAAGCCTGTCTGTGCCATTTGCTCTTTTCTCTATTTGTTTTTAACCAGACTTATCCTCAATAATATACTGTATAATAATCCATAAATATCTACCCAGTAGATCATTTAGCAGATGAGCCATAACAATCTATTTACCCTAAATCATGGAAGACCAGTGGTTATATTGACTCCAGTTACCCTCTTACATATGCATCTCCATACTTGTTGCTATTCATAATGATGCTTCTCCAATTTCAGTACTGTTCCTGCCACAGTTTTTATGTTCTTTGATTTTATTACAATGTAGCTCAGACCCCAGGGCAAATAACTCTTACTGGATGTGATCAGATTAAAAGATCAGTAGCATATCACCTTACATTAGCAACTTTTAAAAAATATTCCCTACATACTTAGCCTGGGGGTTAACATTAATTCAGTAATAATTCACCTAGAAAGCTGTGTTTTCATGTTAATTCTTGAATATGGTTGGCATATTTCATTGCAGAAAATACGGGTGACTTTAACCGATAATATTGCTTAATTCTTTACTTTCCTCTGCAGACCTTCTAATCTTATGAGAAAAGACACAGTTCCTTGCAGACAGTTGTTGCCCATTTGATTTAGGGATGGAATGTTTTTATTTTATAACAGATGTGTTCCATTCTTTTGGAGGCTTTCTGTATAATCCTTATAGCATCTATAAAAATATATTAAGATTATACAGTTTAGATAGTTACAATTTATAATACCTTAGCTAGATTACTTATAAATTTGTAGAATTGTCAAACGTTTCATAGTGGGCTTTTGAGCCCTGGAAATCGACTTATGTGCTTATTGCCAGGTCAGCATTGGAGCTGGTGTTTAACTGGTTCTACCTTTATTGAGATGTCATGCTTAGCAACAACACTAGCTACACAATGAATAGATCATGATGGCCTTTATATCCCATACCCACTTAGCTAGTCTCTCTTCACTTCTCTCCACTCTTTTCCTTGGTGTATTCATTATACCTCCAACTATTTATGCCATTCATTAAACATAATGGTAGTTGAACAGGCTGCCACGGAACTTCAACATATTTAAATATTGATGTTGTAAACCTCTGAGAGAGAATCTGCATGCACTTCCCATAGTGATTTGTCTCTGTTTTCTCTCCCTCCTCTCCAAGCCTCTTCCACAGAATTCATTCTTTTACTCATTTCCTCCCTCACCACCCAAGTCCCAACAGCAAACAGATGGAACCTGTGCAGAGAACTTGTTTACAGTGGTATTGAGGGAACAAAGGTGAACTGCAAAGGATTAAGAGGAATTCCAATGCTAGGAACCTGGATGGAGCTTTTCCCAGCCCCAGGCCTATGGTTGCCAGATCAAAGGAATGATGGAAAATTGGTAACAGAGTATCTTTGAGAGCAAAGCTGACCTCTAGACAAGAGGTGCTTCCTAACCTCAGGCAACTTTTCAGAAAACATCTAGGGGAATAAATATTCTGATCTCACCCACCCCACACCTCCTAACTGGCTTCACCTGCCTAGCCTCTCCACTGCTGCTGCTGCTGCTAAGTCGCTTCAGTCGTGTCTGACTCTGTGCGACTCCATGGACGGCAGCCCACTATGCTCCCCAGTCCCTGGGATTCTCCAGGAAAGAACACTGGAGTGGGTTGCCATTTCCTTCTCCAGTGCATGAAAGTGGAAAGTGAAAGTGAAGTCTCTCAGTCATGTCCTACTCTTCACGACCCCATGGACTGCAGCCTACCAGGCTCCTCCGCCCATAGGATTTTCCAGGCAAGAGTACTGGAGTGGGGTGCCATTTCCTTCTCTAAGCCTCCCCGCTAGCCAAACCCAAACAGAAGCCAGAGGGAGAGATGTCTTAAACACATCATGTAAGTCCATTTCCTAAGATAGAGACAAGGATGGAGGAGGATGGAAAGTGGTCTTCCCTGACTTAAGAAATGGAAAGTATCCAGGAGAGTTCAGTTTTTCTTTGCTTCTCTCACCCGTCCTCCCTTTCTCATCCTCCTCTTCCTGTCTTTACTGTCTCTCTCTTCCCGCCTTCCTTTCTCTTGCTCCATCCTCTTTCCTCTGCTCTGACCTCCCCATTTTTCTTATGTTTTATGCCATGTTGAAAAACTTAAAGTGAAATAGGTATCTGATTTATTCCTCCCCTCCTCCACTCACTGTAGTTCTGAAAATTTTTAAAGTAGAGGAACTCTGTTTACCCCCAATAACAGTATAGATGGGGGTAAAAAAAGAGGGAGTGATTCTCTCATTTGAACAGTATATTCAGTTTCCCCTACCCAAGTTTGTGGGTACCACTGTAGGCTGCAAATATGAATAAATAAATGGATCACAATACTTACTTTAGTTGGAAAAAGCAAACATTATCATTTTTCTTAAGAAATGAGTTGTGTTATTTCCTCCTGCAGTCAGGCAAGGAGGGAAGAACCAAGCACAGAATCTTGATGGTTTTGTGATTCACAAATGAAGTCAGGCCACTTATATACGGGTGGAATGATAGATTAAATTTTGAGTGGAATTATAGAGTAGATTACATTTCACTAGAGAAAATGTAAGCCTTTAAAGTCAGAAGAAATTTGTTAAATGCTGGCCATAATACTTTCATAATCATGAGATTTAATAAGAAGCCAAATTTGTGTAGAAAGGAAAAGCAAAATACAAAAAGGAAATTTTACCTCAGCAGCAACGGGGAAGTGTAGGAGCAGAGAAGGAAGAAGAAATTGGTAGGTAAGTGGACAAATGGATGGGCAGGTGGACAGAAAGGTAGACACAAAGATAAATAGATGATTGGATAAAAAGATTAGATAGTGAAGCTGAGTACACACATCTTCAAATTAATGTTTTAAAAACATTTTCCTGTTTAGGGAAGCCAACAAATTAGTTTAGAGCTCTGCCTTCTCAGATACATGTGATGAAATATCTGATTTTCTCACCTTTCTCAAAGACTGTTCAACTGAAATCATAATCTCTGGCTTTAGTTTGAGCTGTAGCTTGGATTCAAGTCTTCAAAAAGGAGTTTATATTTTCTATTTTTGCATATCTATAAAGAATTCATTGTACTTTATAATCCCTCATATCTTTTTATTCAATTGAAAACTATGAAATTATAAATGTGAAGACCCTCCATATTTATAATATTTCCATGTAAAGTGAGATCTGCTTCCTGCTTCATTAACTGGTCCAAGTATTACATGCAAAAGAAACACCTGAATTGTTACTGGAAAATAGTCTTTCTGTTTCTAGCAAAACAAAGTATCTTTTCTTTTGTCTGCATACAAGTTACTGACAGATTTTGAGATAATGTAAGGTTCTTCCTGCATTTTCTAAAGAAGGATGTGTAGATCTAGAAATGGGGTTGCTCTTTTATATTATGTGCATGCTAAGTTGCTTCAATCATGTCCAATTCTGTGCAACCCTATGGACTGTAGCCCCACAGGCTCCTGTCCTTGGAGATTCTCCAGGCAAGAATACTGGAGTGTGTTGCCAGGCCCTTCTCCAGGGGATCTTCCCGACCCAGGGATCAAATTCACATTTCTTATGTCTCCTGCATTTGCGAATTCTTTGCCATTAGCAAAACATGGGAAGCCCCAGGTTCAGGTTATAGTACAAAATAAACCAACCGTTTGTTCTGGAACTGTGGTTGAATCTTGTACCAAGATCTTAATTTCACCATTCTTTTAGCACCCATAGATGTACTATGGAATAAAAGTAAATTGCTTATTAATTTTATGAGAGATTTGTGGCATTTCCACATCTTCAAGCTTAATTAGCCTACATTCAATTGTAAGGTAGAGGCATTTTATTGTCTATAAACCCACTTGACTCAGATTCCTAGAAAAATAGGTAGATCTTTCAAAGAAATAGTAGCTTTGTACTTAAACACTGTAACTCCTTCATGAATTGCTTTGCCACCTAATTAATGTTTGATGTATAAAATCCCATGAAATGTCAAAGCTTATTTCAAATAAAATGGTTTTTTCTTGTGTCAAAATTTGAAATGCAAATAGTATCCATCTCTGTCATAATTATTATCCTTAACTATAGCAGCAGGGTTTCCCCTCCCCTATTCAAGCCTTAGGTATAATCCCACCATTTCAATACAGGCATTAATTTACTAATCCTCACAAAACTTATAAGATTTCTCAGTATGCATGTACTTATTTCTGAGGAATAATTTTAGCAGAATTTATTAAAAGAATTGTTAGAGATAGACATTGTAATGATGTCTTTAAGCTAGAATAAGCGGAATAACTATTTCAGTCTTGCTTCTTTGCACAGAAGACTTGAGGCAGATGTAAGATATGTGTATATTTTTGTATGGAAATAAGATAATAACAACTGTGGTGAGTGAAATAAATAGGACAATCAGAACAAAGAGTAGCTTCTGGATGCCACTGGAAAGAATATGTTTCATGCAGGCCTGGTCTGGATAGGCAACCTTTGAACTGAGCTTAACCCTTAAAGTCATAGTAGCTGTCAGTCAGTTCAGTCACTCAGTTGTGTCCAACTCTTTGCAACCCCATGGACTACAGCACTTCAGGCCTCCCTATCACCAACTCCCAGAGTTTACTCAGACTCATACCCATTGAGTCAGTGATGCCATCCAACCATTTCATGCTCTGTCCTCCCCTTCTCCTCCTGCCTTCAATCTTTGCCAGCATCAAGGTCTTTTCCAATGAGTGAGTTCTTTGCATCAGGTGGCCAAAGTACTGGAGTTTCAGCTTCAAATTTAGTCCTTCCGATGAACATTCAGGACTGATTTCCTTCAGGATGAACTGGTTGGATCTCCTTGCTGTCCAAAGGACTCTCAGGAGTCCTCTCCAACACCACAGTTCAAAACATCAATTCTTTGGCACTCAACTTTCCTTATAGTCCAACTCTGACATCCATATATGACTACTGGAAAAGCCATAGCATTGACTGGATGGAACTTGGTTGGCAAAGTAATGTCCTGCTTTTTAATATACTGTCTAGGTTGTTCATAACTTTTCTACCTAGGAGCAAGCGTCTTTTAATTTCATGGCTGCAGTCACACCTGCAGTGATTTTGGAGCCTCAAAAAATAGTCTGCCACTGTTTCCACTGTTTCTCCAGCTATTTGCCTTGAAGTGATGGGAACGGATGCCATGATCTTTGTTTTCTGAATGTTGATCTTTAAGCCAACCTTTTCACTCTCCTCTTTCACTTTCATCAAGATGCTCTTTAGTTCTTCTTCACTTTCTGCCATAAGGGTGGTGTCATCTGCATATCTGAGGTTATTGATATTTCTCCCGGCAATCTTGATTCCAGCTCGCGCTTCATCCAGCCCAGTGTTTCTCATAATGTCCTCTTCATACAAGTTAAATAAGCAGGGTGACAATTTATAGCCTCAACGTACTCCTTTCCTAATTTGGAACCAATCTGTTGTTCCATGTCTAGTTCTAACTGTTGCTTCCTGAACTGCATACAGATTTCTCAGGAGGCAGGTAGGTGGCCTGGTATTCCCATCTCTCTCAGAATTTTCCACAGTTTATTGTGATTCACACAGTCAAAGGCTTTGGCATCGTCAGTAATGCAGAAATAGGTGTTTCTCAGGAACTCTCTCGCTTTTTTGATGATCCAACAGATTTGGCAATTTGGTCTGTGGTTCCTCTGCCTTTTCTAAAACCAGTTTGAATATCTGGAAGTTCATGGTTTATGTACTGTTGAAGCAGCCTGGCTTGGAGAATTTTGAGCATTACTTTACTACCGTGTGAGATGAGTGCAATTGTGCATTAGTGTGAGCATTCTTTGGCATCGCCTTTCTTAGGGATTGGAATGAAAAGTGACCTTTTCCAGTCTTGCAGCCACTGGTGAGTTTTCCAAATTTGCTGGCATATTGAGTGCAGCACTTTCACAGCATCATCTTTTAGGATTTGAAATAGCTCAACTGGGATTCCATCACCTCCACTAGCTTTGTTCGTAGTGATGCTTCCTAAGGCCCACTTGACTTTACATTCCAGGATATCTGGTTCNATAGCCTTTAGCATATAGTCTTTCTGAGTCCAAATCAAAGCTCAGGTATATATATATATATTTTTTCCTTTATGAAATTAATATATAAAGGATCCAACATAACTTAAAACATAGCTTTATTTTTCTTTTACTGCTTTTCAAAGACTGGGAATCATAAAGTAAACATTTCCAATTACAGCAGCTCTTGCCCAGAAGATTTCAAAACTGACATCATGTTTCTTCACAACAGGTCCTAATAAACAAGCTGATAAGGACCATGGGCTTTAGGTGACCTCAGGATGTCAGATTCTTACTGCACTTACGTGAATGAAATGAGAACACTTTTCTATCCAGTGAGCAAAGGGACTTATTTTAACAGACTGTATACACAGGACTAATTCTATCTTATCCCAAGTGCTTTTTTTGAATGCTTAATTAGCTGAGTCATCATGATTTTCCCTTCTCTAGCACTTAAAAAGTCCTAAATTTTCCCTTAGTAATTACCCAATGAATTCCCTCCTTTTTTGTAAAAAAAAGAATAAAAAGTTCACTTTTAAAATTGTTATTCTTTGAAAGATTAATTTTTAAAATTGTCAGAAAGAGAAAAACAAATCCCATATATTAATGCACAGATATGGAATCTAGAGAAACAGTACCGATGAAGCTATCTGCCAGGAAGGAGTGGAGACAGAGACTAAGAGAACAGACTCAAACTCATGTTCTTTGAGTCAGTGATGCCATCCAACCATCTCATTCTCTGCTGCCCACTGCCACTCTTGCCCTCAGTATTTCTCGGCATCAGGATCTCTTCCAACGAGATGTCTCTTCACATCAGGTGGCCAAAGTATTGGAGCTTCAGCTTCAAAACCAGTCCCTCCAATGAATATTCCGGGTTGATTTCCTTTAGGATTGACTGGTTTGATCTCCTTGATGTTCAAGGGACTCTCAAGAGTCTTCTCCAGCACTGCATTTTGGAAGCATCAATTCTTCAGCGAGTTTTAAGGGGCCTGACGTTCATCATGTTGGGCCTGAGAGAATATTCTTGTTGATTCTTTGAAGTAAAAAGGGGTGCCATAATTGATGGAGGCAAATCAAGTTCAGAAATCAATAGCTCTAATGTGTAATGTGAAAAATACATCTTCAGAAGACATTTCAGGAATAAAGTCTAATGTTAAAGTCAGGGCCACTTAGACATGACCTCTTACTATTCAAATATTGTTTACACAAACAAATTTTTTGAATGCATGTATATAATGATTCAGATTTTCCAAAGCATTTAAAACTGGTTGTAAACTCAATAAATTTAGCTTTTCACAGGCCCAGCACTTTATATAGCCATAATGCAGGGTTCTCTTAAATGCTGTAAACCCTTTTTAAAATTATACACATAAGCACAATGATTACATGTAGCACCCTCCCAAATGCAGCAATAATAACAATGTCTGTTGAGTACAGTGTTCTTTCCATGATTGTCCTTTAATTGTTCAGCTTAATCCAGTAGCAACATCTCCAACTTGGTAAAGCTCAACATCCACTTTATTTTCTCACAACAGAAGTCTTACTGCTCTTAGATTATTTGTGTTCTTAGTTGAGATGCATTTTCTCTCTGGTAATTTATAGATAATTTGTCTAGTTTTTAGGGGAAAAAAAGTCTCAAACTTTCGCCTTTATTACAACTCCATGATAAACTGTTTAATGAAGTTTAAAGATCCAGACCTAGAATCAGACAGTTGGATAGCATCACCAACACAATAGACATGAGTTTGAGCAAACTTAAGGAGATAGTGAAGGACAGGGAAGCCTGGTGTGCTGCAGTTCATGGGGTCTCAAAGAGTCAGACATGACTGAGCAACAGAACAAAAAACAACAAAAGGACCCAGTTAGAAGACTTCATCTTAAGTAGCTGTGAATTATCTAAGTACCTGAACATATAATTGCACTCACTTATAAATCGTATTTTCTTTCTTTAATATTGAATATTCTATATGCCTNGAGCAACAGAACAAAAAACAACAAAAGGACCCAGTTAGAAGACTTCATCTTAAGTAGCTGTGAATTATCTAAGTACCTGAACATATAATTGCACTCACTTATAAATCATATTTTCTTTCTTTAATTTTGAATATTCTATATGCCTTTCCCATTTCTGTTGCTGTCTTTCTTTTTTTTAATGCATCAGCAGAATCCTTATTATCTGCATCAAGCAGATGAAGTATGAGCCTGGATATAACTTTCTTATGTCACTGCAAGGATAACACCAATGTGCCTATTGTCACTTGCCCTTCAGGCTGTGGCTGGGGTGAAGTGGTACTTTTACCTAGTTGGGGACAGACATTCAAAGATAGAGAAGTGACATGGGTCTCTTTCCTCATGGCACTGGGAGGGCTATCATAGCACCGTCTCCTACCAAAGTAATGTCTTTGACTCTAATGAAGTATCCTAATCGAGGCAGAGATCTCATATCCCGAAGTGTCATGACTGGAATGTCCTAAAAGAAACTACCAAAACTTCCAGAAAATATCCAACATAACATTATTCAAAACTAGTACCTAAAAATAGAGTAGTGTGTGAATCAGAAAATAAGCAAACACATGAATAAAGCACATGGATAAATATCCAAACTGTCCTGTATTACAAAGAGTGCTTCTTCTTCTACAGTCCCTTC
Source organism: Neotragus pygmaeus (assembly GCA_006410875.1). Lineage (NCBI taxonomy): Eukaryota > Metazoa > Chordata > Mammalia > Artiodactyla > Bovidae > Neotragus > Neotragus pygmaeus. Next base: position 792,891 of record SJYV01017773.1, read on the forward strand.
TGTATATTCAGAAAATACCCCCTAAAAATGTGTTCCCTTATGTGATGTCACATGGTGTTGTGTGCTGGAGCCTCCTTCCCTGAGAGGTAGAGAATGGTCACAACTGTAGCAGTTGGTCATATACGTTTCATGGAAGATATGATCTAAATGCAGTGAGTATAAAATTCAAATGGACATCTCCATGGCAACCTGCATGGATGAGCATTCCTCCCCTGGAAAGGATGTAGCCTGTAGAAGATAAGAAAATAGAAAAATAAACCCTGGAAGCTCTCAGCTTGTGGTTGTATGGATACTCACAGCTAGGCCAAGGTGTTTTACGTGTAAAACAAATCATTTCACAAAACACCAACCTCAGTTGAGATTATTCAGTGGCCACACTAGAGTGAGATAGAAACAAGCCCATTTCACCATGAGACAACCATACACATAGGAAAAGGCAAGCAAAAGAGTCATATTCTACAGTTACAAAATACTAAATTTAACATGCCCCATTATTTCATATCAAAGCTAATTATAGATCATTGCACAAGTGAAGGCAGATGCAGATAATTATAAAATAATGGATAACAAAAACCAGGTACCACACAAGAAGCACAACAGACAGTCCTAATCTCAATTCCTTAATTTTGAGAATGAAAAGTTGGTAACACAGAACTATATTATTAAAAGATGTTTTAATGTATTACTAGAGCTATCAGTTCAGTTCAGTTCAGTCACTCAGTTGTGTCTGACTCTTTGCGACCCCCATGAATCGCAGCACGCCAGGCCTCCCTGTCCATCAACATCTCCCAGAGTTCATTCAGACTCATGCCCATCGAGTCAGTGATGTCATCCAGCCATCTCATCCTCTGTCGTCCCCTTCTCCTCCTGTTCCCAATCCCTCCCAGANATGATCTTGCTCCCTGTCTCCTGTACAATGTCCCAAATTCCCATCCATAGTTCATCAGGCAATCTATCACATCTAGTCCCTTAAATCTATTTCTCCTTTCCACTGTATAATCGTTAAGGATTTGATTTAGGTCATACCTGAAAGGTCTAGTGGTTTTCCCTACTTTCCCTACTTTCTTCAATTGAAGTCTGAATTTGACAAGAAGGAATTCATGCTCTGAACCACAGTCATCTCCCGGTCTTGTTTTTGCTGACTGTATAGAGCTTCTCCATCTTTTGCTGCAAAGAATAGTAGCTGTGGGAGAATCCAATTGATAGCCCCACTGCCATTAACAAGAAGCCTGGAAAGACTCTTGGTGCCTCTCTCTGATTTCACTCACACATCCAATCAGAGAGTAAGCCTGTCTGTGCTTGTAAATCTCTCCCAAATCAGGCCACTCTTCACTTTCCATGCCCTCCAACCCTAATCCACAACAGCTCTTTCTACTGTATTAGCTTCATAGTAGATCCCCTTTCACTCACTCCTGAACCCTCTAATCCATTCCACTGAATTCAAATATAAGCCTGAGTAGACCACTCCTATTTAGATTAATACCTTCACATCACTCAGCACAATTTCCCAAAGTCATCGTCATGCCTTTCAAGCAGTACTACTGCTCTGCTCCTGCTCATCTCTCCAGCTGCCTGAACCCCAGTAACAAGTACCCTTCATGCAGTGCCCTTAAGTCTCCCTGCACCTCTTTCCTGAAAGCTTCTCTCTGTGCCTAGAAGCCCCTATCCTCATCCCAACCTAATTTGCTGTTTTCTATTTCTCTTCCGATTATACATTCTTTTTCAGAGAAGTGTTTCCTAAATTATTCGCTAACTTCAAACACCAGGCTAAACTGCCGTTAGGGCTTCCCTGGTGGTCCAGTGGTTAAGAATTCACCTTGCAATTCAAGAGACACCTGTTCACTTCCTGGTCTGGGAAGGTCCCGCCTGTGTCGGGGCAGTTGAGCCCATGTGCCACAACTAGTGAGCCTGCACGCTGGATCCTGTGAGCTGCAACTAGGGAGCCCATGCGTCACAACTACTGAAGCCTGAACACCCTAGATCCTGTGCTCCACGAGAGAGGTTACCACAAGGAGAAGCCTGTACACGGCAACCAGAGAAAAGTCTGGAAGCAGCAACGAACACCCAGCACAGCCAAAAATAAACAACAACAAAAAAGCTGTCTTTCGATTTGATCCGCTGCACTGGGATTCTGGATTGAATTCAAAAAAATTAAAATTAAATAATTGTGCAGTTAATTTATTAATAGCTCTTTGCAGATCCTATTATGTGAAACCACTTTATTTACCATTTTATCCCCAGATATTAGTATAGTGTTATTCATAGAAATTCAAATTGTGGCTAAATAACACATGAACATATAGAATGATAGAACAGTTTTTGAAATTATAAATAGAAACGTTTTATTCTTTAAAACTATATTATATATGTATGACTATATATACATATTTACATGTATACATATACACAATTTATGCTATGTTGGTAGCAGATTGAATTCTGAAGATATGAAATATTTTTTTAAATTTCTTTTCCACTTTTAGTACCCTGTCTTCCCAAAGCATGGTTATTCTAGACTTCACTTACTTATATAGCATCCTCTTGGCTCTCTCCACAGTCCCCATTAGAATTTTATCTGATGTCAGATAAATTTTTTTTACTGGGTCACCCTCAGCTTGTCTGTTAACTTTCAACTTTTTGATATTTTCTGTTGCTTTCTTACCTAGTTCCAGGCCTTTATTACCCCTGTACTATATTCCCATAAAACCTCACAGACATTATCTTATAATTATTTTTTTGAATTAATACCATCTGCTTTTATGTACCCCGCATACCAAGCAGTAGAATGTGAGGTTCCTGAATGTGAGCAAAAATACATAAAACATTTGACTTTATTTCTTTAGGAAATAAGTGTCCAAATGATTATTAAATGAATGAAATAATTTTTAATATTTTAAATATTACTACTACAGTTTCTTCAATTTTAAGAGGAAGAGGGGATCATAATAAATAACTACTTATATCCATTTTTATTTTACTTTAAGTATGGTTTTCACATTTTTATTTTAAGCTTTTGTATAACTTATCTGTACTTTAGTTTTTTGGGTTTTTTTTTTTCTGTTGCTGCTTTCTTGTTGGTGAACTTTGAGTTCCAGACTTCTTTTGTGGAATTAATTTGATTTATTCTTCATAAATAAACACTTCTTGAATGCAAAAGCATAATAACTATTTTTAAGATAAATTACTGATGATTTTTGTATTTGATTCAGCATTTACAACAACACACTATCTGTCACTGACACGTACATTGGCAGCATCATTATNTTAATTTGATTTATTCTTCATAAATAAACACTTCTTGAATGCAAAAGCATAATAACTATTTTTAAGATAAATTACTGATGATTTTTGTATTTGATTCAGCATTTACAACAACACACTATCTGTCACTGACACGTACATTGGCAGCATCATTATCTTTTATGTTGAAAACAGTTATATTTTGACTTGTCTTCTATATTTTCAGTTTTTTCATCAACTATATTTTTTAAACATTTAAAATTTTATATTAGGAAATTATATAGGCCTTCTTTTTTATCTTATCATGTCCTACCCCAATACTATAATAATTAATGTTGAAAACGTTTGTGCAACTACCCAGAACCAAAAAAAATTGAATTGCAATATGAAAATACCTATTATTTTTTTCTGTTTGTTAAGTAATTTTTTCTTTTTATAATGTTCCCTGATAGCTGTAATGAAAGTCATTACTTGAATCTTTAGTTTTGAAGATAATGTGCTAAAGCCTATTACTTATTCTAGTAGATCCCAGCCTTTTTCCAAAAGAGCTCATTTAACTGAATCACAAGACTCCAGAGGTCCATATGCCTTGACATTTTCTCATAGAAAAAGTGCTATGTGGTAATAAAGACATAGAAGAAAACAATACAATAATAATGATAATAGTAACAATGGTAATAAAACAATTACATAAGAGCACAATGCTTAACAAAGTAAAACAATAGTAATTTCACAAATATGTTCATTTTTATGAGAATAGCATAGGTGGAACACCATAGCAAATGCAAGACTCTGTGCATGGTGCACTGATTAAAAGAATATTCTTTGGGGATATAGGCACTCCATCTATCTGGATATTCATGTGCACAGGGGGTTTTGTAACATTGCTAAGCAATTGTATTGGGTGTTCAGACTTAATTGATGGAATGCTGAATCTGAACACTTTGTGAATACTAGCATTTACCAATTTGATTAATGAATAATGAATTTTATAAATATTAAGTGAGTTAATAGATTACCAGTAAATAGCTCTAAATTGTATATAATGATTGAATATATGGATTATAATCACACTTTTATCATTTTGTGACTGCTTCAAAGTACTTTCACGATCCATCAGTGGGTCATGAATGCTACTTTGATCTACACTGACTTTGTTACACATTTATCCTTGAACCTTATAATGTATTTCATTTGGTGTTACAAGTATCTTAGTTTGTTTCAGGCCCTGATATTTTACAAATTCAATGAACTTAGTGCAGGTGTTTTTGTCTTTTTTTCATTTTAAAGTTTTTAAAAAAGTACCAATTAACCATATAATACTTTAACATATTCTTCTTACAATATATATTCTTGTAAAATTTAAGCATTGAACAAAATGATTCTTCTTTCGATTTCCATCTTTCAATTTTGTCCTATGTGTTTAAACATACACACATATATATAAACACAAAAATATCTACATATAATATTTATTTTTCATAGCATGTTTATATGCTACTCAAATAATACTCATATTTCACAAATACCATGCCTATGTATATTAGTATGTATTTATAATTTTTATACATGCATTTATTTTAAGTCAGTATTACATGTTGAAGATTGATGTTAACAATGTTGTTCTCTTTATTACAAAGCTGTTGTATAGTATTCCATAATTTTTATATATATGTCCAGTTTTGCACAGACATAATCCATTTTGTTTTCTATTATAAGCAAGCTGGAATGAATATCTTTGAACGTTTCCCTTTTGTAACAGTGGGATTATTTTCTTACGGCTGATAGTGATAAGAAAAATCTGTCTTATACCGTCTTCACATTTCAGAGTTTAATAGATACTATAATTTACATACACATCCAGTAGTAGTTTATGATTGTCATATGCATTTATACAAATCTTTGCCAACACTTGGTTACTAAGCTATTTTTGCGTATTTGAATTAGGATTTTCTATAAACTTAAGAATGTGATTGTTAACAATTTAGGTATGCCAATTGCTCCAATTTATTCATTTATTTCTTTAACATTTAGTCGTGCTACAAATATATTAAGTATCCCTACATAAATAGTGGTAAACACTTTGAGTTTTGAAAGCTGTACCCCTTACAGCTTTCTGAATATCGATTAGGAAGATAACATTACAAAGAGAAGCCCTTTCTGTTTGTGATCCTAAATTCTATATCAGACTCTGAAAAACAGAAAAAGAGAAGAAAAGAAAATGTTCTAAATAATGACACTTTTGTATAAGTAATAGGGCAGACTAAAATTAGGAAAGATATATGCCAAACCATTAACAATCTCTAGAAAGTGGAAATACATAGAGTCAAAAGAAGAGACACTCATTATTTTTTCATTGCATACCTATATCTAAATTGCATAAATGTGTTATAACTGTACTTTAATTTTTAAAAAGATGAAGGACATGATAACTTGGAAAATTACACTTATTTACCTTTTTTAAAAAAGTTTTACAGGCCTTCCTTACAAATTAGTATATATTCCTATCTTCTTATTACCCAGAGCTGTCAAATTTGTTCAAGTGATCGTAGCATATAAGTTTTATCTCTTTTAACATCTTTGGATTGTTGACAATTTGATCAATTCTTATAGAATATACTTAAAAAATCAGCATGTAGTTTGAGAGAAGTGATAGAAACTAATCAATAGTTTGCTACCAAGTACATGGGGGGTGAAATCTCTTACTTAGTAAGAAGGCAAAGACCATTTTAAAAAGCAGAGTTTTTATTTGGAATTACATTTTCAGAGTTTAGCGGACAGTGAGTATATGTTGTGAACTAAGTGTTAAACTAGACATAATGGAAAATTTGTTTTGTTCTCCGAGAACACAAGTTGTCCACAAACTCATCAATGTTCAATTTAGAAATGCATAGAGAAAAATCACTGAGCAAACCTTAGACTTAACCCCTCAGATGGTTAAAGTGAGAATCATTTCTAGAAGTTAGAGTCCTCAAGAGGAGCTTCCTAAAGGCATGACTTTCAAGTTAGTTATTAAAGAAAATAATGGATTAGCAAGAAAACTCAGGGAATGTGTACCAAATAAAGAGGGAGTTTAATAACTTACTTAACTCAGTGATTATAACACATGCAAAAACAATTGTCCAAAGAAGTCAATAAAATTACTTAAGATCTCTTTCGTTTTTGTTCTGTTTTCAAAACTGTAGTTGAAATCTGGAGAGACAGCTGCCAACATTGCTAGAGAACTGGCTGAACAAACAAGAAATCATTTGAATGCTGGAGATATCACGTATTCTGTCCGGGCCATGGATCAGTTGGTAGGCCTCCTAGATGTACAACTCCGGAACTTGACTCCAGGTGGAAAAGATAGTGCTGCACGAAGTTTGAACAAGGTAAGAAACTTAGTTACATGCATCTTTAAAGTTGTAGTAAAATCAGTGAGACTTACCTGATTAATTTCTCTCTTTTCATAAAATCAGATCATTCTAAAGAAAATTGCTAGCTATATTCAATTCACTTCACTGTCTCATTATAATAATGCCCTTAGTTGACTTTCAATCTAAGGAACAATAAATGATAATATCTTTAAATATATTTTGAATTATAATTCATTTTCTGTAGAATCCTATTCTGGATGCTAAATTCTGACATGGTTAATATAGATAAATGCCACTTCTTTTGTTTCTTTTTTTTTCCCCCTTTCAAGCCTTTATTAATATGATTAATAGTAAAACAAATATCTAATCAATAAAGAGAAATTTAGAAAACAGTGAGAAAATATATAAATAATACATTATCAGTTCATTATATTATAGATTAAAAAAATAATTTAACCTAATTCATATTACATTTAAAAGCTCATTGGACAAAGCATTTGATTTAATTTTCCTTTTGATTTTTAAGTAACTTATTTTGCATCACTACCATTATAACTTAATAGGTTTTAATGTGTTTCAGCAACTTTGAATTGTAAGTAATAAAAATATTTTTAAATTTTAAGGGATTTTATGTGTTTTAATTTATAGCTATAAATCTACAATATATGTTTATATACATTATATACACATATGTAAACATTTTGTATATAACATACAGATATAAGTGTATTTACTTGTGTATAAAATATGTTTTATATATATTTATAAGGAGTATCATTTATGTAACAAAATTTCACTTTGTGAAAAGATAATAGAATTGCTGCCATTAGATAACATATATTCTCTTAATGGCATTTTTGTAATAAAGATGATCAGTTATTGAAACTGGATTTGCCTTAAATATCAGGGATAATCTTAATATCAGGGATACTTCAAACAGCAAGAATNAATAGAATTGCTGCCATTAGATAACATATATTCTCTTAATGGCATTTTTGTAATAAAGATGATCAGTTATTGAAACTGGATTTGCCTTAAATATCAGGGATAATCTTAATATCAGGGATACTTCAAACAGCAAGAATTTGGCAGCAACAGACTAATATCCTGTATGGAATTCACTGAATGAATATTCTCCTTTAGAATGAAAAAATAACTTTACAGAGTGGTCTTTGTTACGTTTATTTCTTTTCTCTTATTTGACTACGAGTCTCATGAGATGGAAGACATTTTTTAAATGATGATTGTTTGACATTAAAGAAAAAAAAATCTAGATATTTTATCTAGCAGTTTTTTCTGCAACTTCATCCTCAAAAAATAGATTCAGTATTATCAGTTAGAATTTATTACTAAGGTTGTTTTTTTTTTTGGTTTTTTTCATGCTGAGTGAAAAGGAGTTATTTTTATCACTCACATCCATGATAGAATCTCAGCCCAGCCCCTGACAGAATATAATCCACAGCTGTCTATGTAATCTGGGCATGCTATGATTTTACCAAGGCTTACTGGATGCTGTTAATGAATATCACTGCCAGCTATTGTTATTATAATGTACTAGAAGTAGTAATTTCTATTAATGCTACATATCCATAACACTACTTGTTAAAGAATATTTTGTATCTTTATTTAAAAATGATGTTGATGTCTGGCAATATCAGGTAAAGCTGGCAATTAATGTCACGTTCTAACAGGGCTACAGCTAATCAGCTTGCCTAGTCTGAATATCAAATAACTACGTAATGGGCAAATTTCCATTTGTGAAGCTTTTTAATGCTCTCTTTTGTTTATTTGGCTCTTTTCAGTTGTTTATATAATGTGGTTTGTCATGTGTTAATTTGCATGATGGGGTAAAGAGATGGGATGGCAAAGGTTATTCACATGCTTACTGGCTTGCTACCACTTCCTGTGATTCCCACTGTTCCCTGAAGCAGTTATAACCTAACAGATTTGTTAAGTCATCTCGGTACAAATCGATTGTGCTTCACATTGAAATACTGGAGAGTTTAGAGACCTTTTAAACCAAGATGCTAGTCAGTGATCCAGTGACAACACTGTCATTTACTTGTACTCATTACTCACTTAATTCTTTAGAGGAGTAACTACTCCATGCTCATTGAAGAATGTATGAATTAAAGTTGGGAGAGTATTAGCCACACAAAAGGTATCAGAGTAACTGCTTCTTAAAAATGGGTAATTTTCTCCTTCAACAATCAAGGCTACTGAAGGAAAAAAAATACTAGAAGAGGAGGAAAACTACAATCTAATTTATAAAATTTGCCATCATTTATTTAAACAGAACAAATATATGTATTAATTATTCATTTTATTACCAGGAAAAAAATATTTGGTACTGAATATGAGTTGCTGTTAATCTTTTTCCCAGAAAAACATCATTCTGTATGTAAACAAATAAACACAGTCTTGTTATTCCACAAAAGTTTCTAAAATATATGAAATCTTTTGGTCAAAACCATTAAAAGAAATTCTTCAAGAAATAAAAACAGAGATAAATCAGAAGATTAATCACATTCTTTTAATCAGAAGTTACTTATCTCTTGGTATTTGTCCCTTAGAATCAATGAGTCAAATGAATATGCATTTCGATTTTATCAATAAATGAAATTTTTTTGTATGTATGAACAAATGGTTTGTGGTACATATTAACTATCTAAATTATCTTTAAACCACAGACAATTTACTATTTTTAAAAAATGGGTTTCAAATTCTTGACATAATTTACTTACTTCACACATCTTCATCTGTGGCCCACAAGTTAATAACTAACCTCATATGAAATGAATTATGTCAAAAAAATAAAGTATATTGATTTTTACTAATTTCTACTAAATTTATTCTAAGATTTCTTTCCATCATTAACAGCTTTATACCATCCAGTTATCACTTGGGTTCTGGAAAGGTATTGGTTACTGTTTTTCAAGCCAATGCTGACATTTTGCTGCTGCTTAGCTGTCATTCTCTTCTAGGAAGTAGTGCACAACAAAATAAGGTGTTTGTGTAGATGTGTTCTTTTATTTTTCTTGTTTTCTTCTGTCACTAACTTGTTTTTTCTATTCTGTGTTTAATCTGCTGTCTTAATGGATTCAGCTTCAGAAAAGAGAGCGCTCTTGCAGAGCCTATGTCCAGGTACTTTCTGCGTTTTTATAAATGTGTTAAGTTGTTAAATTATCTCTGTTGGCAATAGCATGTATGGGAATCTGACAGAAAGATGATAATGTATTGAACTTGAAGAATTTCAGGGAGGGCATAGAGGGTGGGAATGGAAGGCTATATGAAAGAGCATGTGCTAAAAGGAAATTTGACAGTGACAGTGTTCTATCGTACAAGAGGATCACAGACTAGCNATGGGAATCTGACAGAAAGATGATAATGTATTGAACTTGAAGAATTTCAGGGAGGGCATAGAGGGTGGGAATGGAAGGCTATATGAAAGAGCATGTGCTAAAAGGAAATTTGACAGTGACAGTGTTCTATCGTACAAGAGGATCACAGACTAGCAAAGAGGTGCAACTTTGGTGTGAGAATTTTGATCATCATTGAAAGGTGAGTTGGATATAATGTATAAATCTCCAATTTCTTCAGAGGGGGCTATGAAAACATTTCATTCATATATTGATCTGGTTATATTTGAGTAACAAGTCATCCATAAATGACAACAGTTCCAGGATGCTTGGAATGTTACACTTCTGTACCAAATTGATCAAGACATGCTGTAATGATTTTATTCTTCCACTCATTATAAGCACATGAATGCCAATGTGAATGTTTCAGTTAACATGTTGTAATTTGTTACTAAGCAGGATTAAAAATAAAGTTTCTATGTTTATGAGTTCTTGTGGAAAGGAATCCCTGAAGCAAGCTTCATAGTTATTTTTAGAAGGATGTCAGAAGACAGGAGAGAGAAGAGAGAAAAGAGGTAAAGGAAAGAACAAAGGAAGGGAGGCAAGGTCAAGCGACAAAATAATTTAGTAATGACTTCACTCTGCTTTATTCAAGGTAAATCAATCCTTGGGTTGCCAGAGTCAGTGCCTCATNCTATGTTTTTTCCAGTGGTCATGTATGGATGTGAGAGTTGGACGATAAAGAAAGCTGAGTGCCAAAGAATTGATGCTTTTGAACTGTGGTATTGGAGAAGACTCTTGAGAGTCCCTTGGACTGCAAGGAGATCCAACCAGTCCATCCTAAAGATCAGTCCTGGGTGTTCATTGGAAGGACTGATGTCAAAGCTGAAACTCCAGTACTCTGGCCACCTGATGCAAAGAGCTGACTCATTGGAAAAGACCCTGTTGCTGGGAAAGATTAACGGCAGGAAGAGACGGGGACAAAAGAGGATGAGATGGTTGGATGGTATCACTGACTCAATGGACATGGGTTTGAGTGGACTCTAGGAGCTGGTGATGGACAGGGAGGCCTATGTGCTGCAGTTCAGGGGGTCACAAAGAGTTAGACACAACTGAGCACCTGAACTGTATTGAAGGGATTGTAAGGTGAAGTGTCTGGAAAAGAGAGGTGTTAGAGTGACCCACAGTGTTTTGCCTGAGCAACTGGAAGAATGAATTTGCCCTTTACTGAAATGGTCTATCTGTGACCAATTTGGGAGGAACATGAAAAGAACTTCACTAAGAAGTATGTTAGGTTTCTTATCAGATATGCAGTATTGATGGTAAATTTGCAGTTTAGGTATATGAACTTAAAATTTAGCTGGACGGTCAGGCTAGAAGTAATCATTTATTAATGTTTCAAAAACCAGTCAATCCCAAAGGAAATCAATCCTGAATATTCATTAGAAGACTGATGCTGAAACTTAAGCTCCAGCACTTCAGCCACTTGAGGCAAAGGGCCAACTCGTTAGAAAAGACCCTGATTCTGGGAAAGATTGAAGCCAGAAGGAGAAGGGCATGACAGAGAATGGAATTTGATGGCCTTTCTGATTCAATGAGCATGAGTGTAAGCAAGCCTCAGGAGATAGTGAAGGACAGGGAAGCCTGGCATGCTGCAGTCCTTGGGAACACAAAGAGTTGGACATGACTGAGCCACTGGAAAACAGCAAAAGGAAAAACAATGTTGCACTTAGAGTGGCATTTTCAATCAATGTTTTGTTTCCTACATGAGTTTATCAAGGAAATGAGTATAGAGAGGAGAGAATCTAGGGCTGAGACCCATGACACTGTCATATGATGACATCCGGGAGAGGAAGAGTAACCAGCAGCAGAGACTAAAGAACACCTTAAGAAGGAGGAGGGCCTGAAGAGTATGGCATCCAGGAGTCAACTCAAGTTCTTATCTCACACAAAAGAAAAGGATGTCAGGTGCGGCCGAATCTGCTCAGAAACACAAATACAGCTTTTCAGTGATAAAAGTAATGTCAACATTTGATGAATGTTAAAAGATTCTAAAGCCTGGATACATAAACATTTCTACCTATTGCTTTCTTCTTCTTCTTCTTCTTTTTTTTTTTTTTGTCTTTAATACAGACTTTCTGTGAACCAAAGTTGCTACTTGCACCTTTGACAATGTGAAAATTGAATTATGCCAATTTTACTTGTATGCCTTTGGTGGGAGAGACAAGAAAAGATTCTAACCTCCATTTATACTGCTAGGAAAAAATTAATGAGTATTTTCAAGTTCCTTGTTTGGTCACTTAATTGGCTGTGTGACAAAGAGCTCCGTGGTGCATGTCAAACAAGTTTTTGAGTCTTCTAATGATTTGTGCTTTGCTTGACTTGTGATACTATTCTTTGTGGCCTGTCAGGCTGGATATCCTTGTTAAAGTGGCTAGAATAAATTGGCTAGTGGTGTGCATACAATGTAGTATATTAACTACAGCAACGGGGAGTACTTTTAGCAGCTCTTTCAAGAGATTTCGATGTTTGCCCATAAGCATCAAAGCCAACTCATACTTTCATTTAATATAATTAAAAGGACATCTGAAAGTAGTTTGAATCACGCCAGGTTCTTGAGGTTTGGTATCCTTTTGTTAAAACACTATGAACTTAATATATTTCACAGCTTGATAAATCTGCACTTGATCTGTGTAAGAGAGAAAATACAAATCTGCACCCTGCATGTTTCTGGTGCCCTGAACCTATTGCTAAAAGACATTGAGATCAAAGAAAGTGACTTCCATGTAAAAGTAGTTTTCTTTAGATAAAGAAGATACAAGAATTCTTTTTTATACGTTGTAGTCATTAAATACTGTTGTAAAGCAATTGTTGAATCAAAAGATAGTAAAACCATATATAATATAAGCAGTGTAAATTATACAGGCTATTATTTAAGATCTTGGACAGGTCAGTTCATAAATCTAATGATGTGAAAACCTCCAAAGTATAGTGACAGATATTGATGATGGACTTTCTGCTTTGACATGCAAAGAACATCATTTTGGGAATCTCTCAAAATCCTCATGGCTAGTGTGTCAGATCAGGCAGAGATGGCTGCTTTACAATGTTATTTCCAACTTTTCCATTTTGCACATTTCCTATAAATCAACAAAATGTTCCTGTTTTCATATATATATATAGAGAGAGAATATATATATATATGGTTCATATATATGGAATATATATATAGAAAATATATAAATGTACACATATATAGAATATATATAAAAATAAATATATATAGAATATATATATGGTTTGTGAATGTTTTAGGAAGTAATTCTAATAAGGGTGAGAGTAAAAGACCTTTTATTTCTGTATAAAATACTTTCACCTAAAACAAAAGTATTTTCTCATTTTTTTTCACCAAATTTTATTCTCTCTTTTCTTATAACTTCTTGATTAAAGCCTAGATCATTATTTAATTGTAAAATTGTTCATTTAATGTCCATTCTAGTGCATCATTGCTTTCTGAACATGAGTTTACCTTCAGAGAAGTTTTAAATACATATAACATAAANTTTATTCTCTCTTTTCTTATAACTTCTTGATTAAAGCCTAGATCATTATTTAATTGTAAAATTGTTCATTTAATGTCCATTCTAGTGCATCATTGCTTTCTGAACATGAGTTTACCTTCAGAGAAGTTTTAAATACATATAACATAAGTATATATTATTTCTATGCAAACATAAGAGAGTACACATCAATTTACCTTACTATGTGTCTTTAAAAGCCTTATGATCATATACCTAACCAGAAGGCCAAAAATGCACTTAAAATAGCATTGGAGATTTTAAATCCTGCTTTCTGAACCTATCATTAGCATTTCTGGTGCAGGTTAGAAAAGAAATGGAAGCTTTAAGGTGTCATTTGCAGTAAAGTAGTTGCCTAATGACTGGGAACCAAACAAATGATTTTTTAATACTACTCCCAACAGAAATATAATTTTTATATTTTCACTTATCTCATGTATGAATTTTGTACAGACAGTAGTCACAGAAACTTAACTATGGTAACTTAAACTAGGACTTTATTTTCATAAATAAAAAGGAAATGTAGTTGAAGCAGTTCAAGATTAGTATGAACACTCCGTTTCAGACACCAAGGCTTCATCTGTTTTTCTGCTATATCGTCTTTAGCACCTGGGCTTATCTTCAAAATGACAAGATGCTTATTTAGCATCCAATCATCACTTCATGCTAATTTCTACACACAGAGAGAAGGGCAGTAAACTATTCATTTCTGTTACAACTTTCCAAAAATCTCACCCAGTTACATTTAATCATTTTCCCTACTCCTAACTGTATCCCTTGGCTGTTCAGTTTACATAAGTAAATTCTTCTTTGATAGATACAGTTTTGCAGCTGGGCATAGTGTCCAATGATTCTGTGTCTAAAATAAGAGAATTATTGGGAAATAGTATTCTTAGATGAAATAAAAAATACTTTTTTCATATTTGATGGTATATATTCATATATTCATCCAGTTTTGATGTGATATCTGCCAGAGAGTTATGATGATACAATACCAATGGTTACTTTTAAATCCTAAGTAGAGATTAAAATGTCCTTTTGAGTGTTATAGTCTGAAGGCAATCATTTTTGTTTAAAGGGAAAAAAAAAAAGATTATTTCAAATTATTTCCAGATGGCATTTCTTTCTTTATAAGTACTTTTCTGAATGGCCGATATAGGTATATATTAGAAAATTCAAAAAGTAGAATAATAGATATCTCCTTCCCACTCAGGCCACTGCACTGCTAACTCCAGGGCATGCCACTGACATTGTGACCTATTTCAGTGGTGTCCCCTCGAAGTTGAATGGTGCAAGCAGCCCTGCCTCTCTCCCCAGTAATTCATATCTCCTTCCTCAAAACAATTACTGTATCAACCTCTTAAATATCTTACCAGGGAAGACTAGTTTTGCTCACATCCATATTTTTGTAATGTTTCTTTATAGATCTTGTCATACAATCGCTAAACAGTGTTTGTTCTCCTTGCCTACAACTAGGACGTTGAGAGTAGCTATGACAAACTCACGTTATGTGGTAGCATTCCACCAGTGAAAGAATAAACATATACTGATGATCAAAGGCGGTCTTGCATCACAGTTTATATTAATAAAACAAGTTTATCAGTAGGAAGCCAGTTAAATAAAATGCTACACCAAATAGCTGAATACTCTGTAGCCACAGAATGTTTTTAAAATGCAGATTGATCAAGACTTGATCCCACTCAAAGACTGTCTTTCCCTTTAAAAGAAAGCCCTGTTTTGGACTATAGTGTTTGAGAATTTGACTCCTCTTGCTGATTTCCCACATCTTAGCTGGCCCCTTCCATAAACTTGGATTCTACACTCCCAAATGACCTAAGGACTTGCATTTCATATTTCTGTGCCTTTGTAGTCACAGTGCCTTCTACTTGGATTCCTTCTCTACTTTTCTCTTTTCTCCTTCCCTTCTTCTCAGTAGCATTCACTTATCTGACAATGTTTACTTGATGCATAAATAGGATTATTCCTATATCCTGAAGACCATTTAAATTGTACTTAGCACATGAAAAATGACCCCTAAATATTTAACATTTAATTTAGGCCTTGGTCTAATGTTTCCAATTGCTTAATGGTACTTGCACTGAAGTGTGAAAGGCAAAAAGATATGACACCAAAAGATGAGCCCTCCAGGTTGGTAGGTGGTCAATATGCTACTGAAGAAGAGTGTTGAAATAGCTATGGAAAGAATGAAGAAGTTGGATTAAAATAGGAATGGATCCAGTGGTGAAAGTAAAGTCTGATGTTGTAATAAAAATATTGCCCAGGATCTGGGATGTTAGGTCCATGAATCAAGGTGAATTGGACATAGTGAAGCAGGAGATGGAAAGCGTGAACTTCGGCATTCTAGAAATCAGTGAACTGAAATGGATTGAAATGGGCAAATTCAATTTAGATGACCATTATATCTGCTACTGTGGACAAGAATCTCTTAGAAAAATTGGAGTAGCCCTTGTAGTCAACAAAAGAGTCTGAAATGCAGTATTTGGGTGCAATCTGAAAAATAACAAAATGGCCTCTCTCCATTTCCAAGGCAAACATTTAACATCACAGCAATCCACATCTATGCGCCAACAACTAATAATAAAGAAACTGAAGTTGAGCAGTTCTATGAAGATATACAAGACCTTCTAGAACTAACATCAAACAAAAATGTCCTTTGCATCATAGGGGATTGGACTGTAAAAGTAGGAAGTCAAGAGATACCTGGGTGACAAGTAAGTTTGGCCTTGGAGTACAAAATGAAGCAGGGCAAAGGCTAACAGAGTTTTGTCAAGAGAACACACTGGTCACAGCAAAATTCCTCTTCCAACAACACAAGAGACAACTTTACACGTGGACATCACCAGATGGTCAATACCCAAATCAGATTAATTATATTCATTGCAGCCGAAGGGGGAGAGGTCCTATACAGTTAGCAAGAGTAAGACCTGGAGCTGACTGTGGCTCAGATCGTGACCTCCTGACTGTGGCTCAGATCATGAGCTCCTTATTGCAAAATTCAGTCTTAAATTGAAGAACATAGGGAAAACCACTAGGCCATTCAGGTGTGTCCTTAATCAAATCCCTTATGATTATATAGTTGAGGTGCCTAATAGATTCAAGGGGCTAGATCTGGTAGAGAATGCCTGAAGAACTATAGGCAGAGCTTCATCACATTATACAAAGGCAGTGACCAAAACCATCCCAAGAAAAATTAAATGAAAGAAGACAAATTGGTTGTTTGAGCTGAGAAGAGAAGCAGAAAGCAAAGGAAAGAGGAAAAGATATAACCAACTGAATGAAGAGTTCCAGATAATAGCAAGGACAGATATGAAAGCCTTTTTAATTGAATAGTGCAAAGAAAGCAGAGGAAAGCAAAGAATAGGAAAGACAGGAGGTCTCTTAAAGAAAATTGAAGATACCAAGGAAACATTTCATGCAAAGACAGGCACAATAAAGGACAGAAATAGTAAGGACATAACAGAAGTTGAAAAGATTAAGCAAAGGTGACAAGAATACACAGAAGATCTATACAAAAAAGAAAATGCCTTAATGACCTGGATAACCACATGGTGTGGTTACTTACTTACAGTCAGACACCCTGGAGTGTGATGTCGAGTGTGCCTTATGAAGCATTACTATGAAAAAAGCTAGTGGAGGTGATGAAATTCCAGCTGAGCTATTTCAAATCGTAAAAGATGATCTGTTAAAGTGCTGCACTCAGTATGTCAGCAAATTTAGAAAAGTCAGCAGTGGCCACAAGACTGGAAAATGAATGCAATGATGCAGAAGTTTTCAACATTCTTGGTTTGTAGATAAAGCAAGTGGATTCCAGAAAGATATCTACTTCTGTTCCATTGACTACACTCAAAGCCTTTGACTGTGTGGATCACAACAAACTGTGGAAAATTCTCAAAAGAAATAGGAATGCCAGACCACCTTACCTGCCTCTTGAGAAACTTGTATGCAGGTCAAGAAGCAAGGGTTAGAACTGGACATGGAACAACAGACTGGTTCAAAGTTTAAAAAAGGAATACATCAAAGCTGCATATTGTCACCCTGCTCATTTAACATATCCAGAATACATAAATGCCAGGTTGAATGAAGCACAAGCTGGAATCAAGATTGCTAGGAGAAATAGCAACAACCTTAGATAGGAGGATAATACCACTCTAATGACCTAAAGCCAAGAGAAACTAAAGAGTCTCTTCATGTGGTAAAAAAAAAGGAGAGTGAAAAACTAGCTTAAATTAAACATTCAAAAAAACTAAGATCTTGACATCCAGTCCCATCACGCCACTTCATGGCAAATAGAAGGGGAACAAATGGAAACAGTGACAGATTTTACTCTCTTGGATTCTAGAATCACTGAAATGGTGACTGCAGGCATGACATTAGAAGATGCTTGCTGCTTGGAAGCAAAGCTATGACAGACCTAGTGTGTGCATGCTACTCACTTCAATCATGTCTGAGTCTTTGTGACTCTCTGGACTGTAACCTTCCAGGCTCCTCTATCCATGGCATTCTCCAGGTAAGAATTCTGAAATGGGTTGCCATTTCCTCCTACAGGGGATCTTCCTGACTCAGGAATCAAACCCATGTCTCTTACATCTCCTGCATTGGCAGACATGTTCTTTACTACTAGCACTGCCCAGAAAGCTCCTAGACAAATCTAAACAGCATATTAAAAAGCAGAGACATCACTGTGCTGACAGATGTCCATGTAGTCAAAGCTATGGTTTTTCTTGTAGTTATGTACAGATATGAGAGTTGGACCATAAAGAAGACTCAGTGCTGAAGAATCGATGCTTTCCAATTGTGGTGTGGAGAATACTCTTGAGAGTCTCTTGGACAGTAAGGGGATAAAACCAATACATCCTCAAGGAAATCAACTCTGAATATTCATGAGAAGGGCTGATGCTGAAGCTGTAGCTCCAATACTCTGGTCACTTGATTAGAGGAGCTGACTCATTGGAGAAGACTCTGATGCTGGGAAAGACTGAGGGCAGGAGGAGATCAGAGCGACAGAGGATGAGATGGTTGCATGACATCATTGACTCAATGGACATGAGTTTGAGCAAGCTCCAAGAGATAGTGAAGGGCAGTGAAGTCCATGGGTTTGCAAAGAGTTGGAAACTTCTTAGCTACTGAACAACAATAGCAACATTTCCACTGCAGTAGAAATTCTCAAAACACTTCTCTACATCACTGTTACCAGCCCCTCTCCTTATACTGTCTCTTAATTTCACCTCATCAGACTTTGCCCTCACTACCTTACTGCAGCTGTACGAGTTGAGGTCATTAATGATTTCATGCTGATGAACTCAGTAGTCAGATGTCAATTAACTGTACTTAACCAGTCAGAAGACACAGTCGATTTCTTTGTCTTCCTTAATACACTATCCTGAAGAAAACTCATTCTCTTGATTTTCTTCCTCTTGATGCTTCTTTGCAGTCTCCTTTCTTCACTCTTTTTCTTCTAAAGCCGTGGGTTTGGGTGCCTCTTAGCTCAGTTGGCTCTTGTTTGCTCTTTGTTCCAACACTCCTCTGTGATCTAGTTTATTTAAATGGCACCTATGGCCTAAGACTCACAGATATTATGTACAGCACAGACCACTTTTGTGAACTCCAAAATTAGTTTGAAGGTAACTTTTCAAATCTTCACTTTTTTTAAAAAATAAACATCAAATTCATAACAATTCCCAATCTTCACCTGAAAACTAGTTTTATGTGCAGTGTTCACCTACTCAGTTGATTTGGTTCACCCCCGCCGCCACCNTTTGCAGTCTCCTTTCTTCACTCTTTTTCTTCTAAATCCATGGGTTTGGGTGCCTCTTAGCTCAGTTGGCTCTTGTTTGCTCTTTGTTCTAACACTCCTGTGTGATCTAGTTTATTTAAATGGCACCTATGTGCCTAAGACTCACAGATGTTATGTACAGCACAGACCACTTTTGTGAACTCCAAAATTGGTTTGAAGGTAACTTTTCAAATCTTCACTTTTTTTAAAAATAGACATAAAATTCATAACAATTCCCAATCTTCACCTGAAAACTAGTTTTATGTGTAGTGTTCACCTACTAAGTTGATTTGGTTCACCCCCGCCACCATCTGTTTTCTAAATAAAGCTCCAAACATGGGCCTCTTTAAGATTTTGAAATATGCAAAGCATATTTCCACTTGTTGAATTGCATTCTATTCGTTCACCCTTTTGGAATATGTCCTCCAAATATCTACATGGATAACTCTCTCAGCAACTTTGTCTTTTTTAAATCATTACATTTTCAAGGAGGCCCACCTAGACCATCCTAAGTAAAATCAAAAGCCACCCTGTCCCCAACCCTACCCCCAACTGTGAATCCCCCATAATGTATATTTTCCTTTTATTTTACATGATAGATAGATAGATGATTGGTAGGAAGGCCTGATTTACCCCTTGTCTGTTTGGTTAATGTTGTATTTAAGCTTGAAATTCTCATGGAGCCATTCTAATACAAAGCTTGTACTTCGTGTTTCCACTATTATAATGCTTGTCATGCTGTATTTTACTTGTTTAATTCCTTGGCTTTACTATATTGTTATCACTTTGAAGGAAGGAAGAATAACTATCTCTCTTTGCAGTATCTCAGTTAAAGGCACTTAATTAATATTTGTTGAATGAATGTTGAGTAAGCAAAATGTTAATGGCAACCCACTCCAGTATTCTTTCCTGGAGAATCTCCATGGGCAGAGAAGCCTGGCAGGCTACATCCATAGGGTTACAAAGAGTTGGACATGACTGAAGGGACTTAGCACAATTTCTGTAACACAACATAGATTTGACAGCATTCAATCATTTAATTTGGAGAAGGCAATGGCACCTCACTCCAGTATTCTTGCCTGGAAAATTCCATGGTAGGAGGAGCCTGGTAGGCTACAGTCCATGGGGTCGTGAAGCTCAGACACGACTGAGTGACTTCACTTTCACTTTTCACTTTCATGCATTAGAGAAGGAAATGGCAACCCACTCCAGTGTTCTTGCCTGAAGAATCCCAGGGATGGCAGAGCCTGGTGGGCTGCCGTCTATGGGGTCACACGGAGTCGGACACGACTGAAGCGACTTAGCAGCAGCAGCAATCATTTAATTTTATATAAGATTTTAAAATAATACAGTCAGTTACAGTTTGTTAAATACATTTTTAAATAACAAGGAGTTTCTTGAAGAGGCAGAGTCTTTTTTTGTAAAATTTCTGTTTTATCTTGTTCTACTATTAAAAGTTCTTATTACTATATTCAGGTCATTTGTGTTATACAATCATTTTTATTAAGACTTGAAAATGCCAACACCTCTCTGTAATATAAAAGGGAGTTCAGAGATTAGTGGTTTTTATATGCTTAGTAATATTAAATAACAGTGATTATTAAAAGAATCTTAGGTTTATTGATCAGATGTGTAAATATCAGTCACTCAGCTTGACTTCTAATAAAAAACTCTGAGTTTAAGACTGTTTTGAAGACTTCTAACATTTGACCTTTAAAATTTTGATTTGAATCAATGTCTAGATGTAGATTGGAGTACAATGTGACCTATTCAGGAGTGATGTTAAACTTTTCCTCTATTTTATTTTATTTTCAAATGACGAACTTATTACAAAGTCAAAAATGAAGAGTTAAAGCTTTTTTTTAATTTTAATTATAAATCAATATAAATTATATATATATATATAGAGAGAGAGAGAGAGAGAGAGTCAGAAAGCAAGAAATTGGAGTAGAGAAGATCTGAAGACTTATTTTTCTTTTTCTACATAGCCTGAGATTTATACATGACATATATTAAACATGGAGAAGGAAATGGCAACCTACTCCAGTATTCTAGCTTGGAAAATCCCATGGGCAGAGGAGCCTGGCAGGCTATAGTCCATAGGTCACAAGAGTCCGACACGACTTAGTGCTATCTTTCTATCTATTAAACATAAATAAATAAATATAT
>SJYV01017773.1:815937-871384 GCA_006410875.1 Neotragus pygmaeus
ACAAGTCAGCATGATTACTGTATATATTGATAAAAAAATATTGTGTTCATGAGAACACAGGAAAAAGACAAATTGTGAAGGTTAAAAAATGAAATTTCTTTTTTCAAAAGGATGTCAGCAATTTATTAATTTAAACTTATCCACTAATGGGAGATAATTGCTCTTAACATTCTAATAGGCTGCCACATACATATATATGAACATGTGGTTCAACAAAAGAAAAAAAAAGAAAATTCATTAAAAAATAATGAATGACCTCAAGAACTTAAGATATAAATTTATAAATCCTTTATGTAAATATATTTAATGACTGTAGATTTTCTACACAATACAGCCCAAACTGCTATCATACTGAAAATCTTCTAAGATCTGAATTATACTCACCATTTCTCTCACTTTACTCTTTTTATACTTTTTTTAAATCTATCTTTTCTTACATCATGTGTTCTTCTCACTCCAAACACAAACCATTTCTTGCCTCAATACCTTTGTTTTTTTCTTTTTTAATCATTAACTTGCTTATTATGTTCCTCAGCCTCAAACTTCCTCTTCTTAGGTAAAGAAAGCTTATTTATCTTTTAATGTCTGATTCAAAACCAAACACCTCTAGGATCTTTTATCCTTCTCAGCAAGAATTCAGTACTCTCTGTCCCATGTGATATGTTTACCTTCTGCTTTGGAGTGTAGGCAAATTAAGAACAGATTTCCATGTTTTTCCTAACCTTACCCAGCAGTTATTTCCCTAGTTCTTTGCATATCATACATATTTAATAAAATGAGTTGCATTGAAAGTTAAAATGAATTTACCTTCATTCCCAGTAACTCGTCCTGCCTTCCTTCCAAACCATGCTGACATCTATCTGGTCATTCAGAAGACTTCTTGGGTGACATGGCAAAAAGTTACAGGAGTAAAAGAAGATGTTTTCAGTTTCCCTATTGTATTAAAGATTTGATAGTAAAAGTAGGATATTTTTGTTTAGTAAGCCTTTATTGAATACTAAAATGTCTCAAAACACTAAAATTTACCCTGGAAAAATAAAAATGAACATGATATGTCCCCTGAGGACATCATAATCTAGTGAGAAAGCCAGACCCAAATATGAATAATTCTATTAAAGGTGAATAAGTACTAAAAATGGGAGCCCATTGTGACATCAAGTCTCTGATGATAATGATTTGGATAATACCGGCTAGTTAATAGATCTTTTCATTTGTACTTAGATAATCTTTGCTCATAAAATCAGAGAATTTTTTTTCTTCCTACTGATATGAAAAGGGAGAAAACTCACTTTCATGTGAATGTTCACTAGATGGCAATAATTCAGCAAAGAGTTATTGAACACTTACTGTGTGCCAGGCAGTTTTGGGCACTTACAAATGACACAATCACTACCTTCATGAAGTTTACCTTTTTTTGAGTGAGTGATCTACCAGTTAAATAGTTGTGTAGGTAAATAAATATCTGACACACCTTGTATAATGATACCTGTTACAAAGAAGACAAAACAGATAATGGATTTAATTAGGGTGACTCTCCTTAGAGATGGAAGACCAATACGAGCAGCTGATATCTGAGCTAAAACCTGAATGAGATCATGATTAAAAAGCTTGTCTTCAAAAAAACTACTATGATGCTATAGTTGTATATCCTTTCAAAGGCATTCATTCTGTTTGGTTCTTTATTTTAATGGTTTTCAAGCAAGGAAGAAGGGTAACTAAGTTTCCCAGGTGATTTGGTAACCTAGTTTAAGATTTAGAGTTTAACTTTGTAAGAAATGCTATTGTTATATTTCTCACCGTGGACCCTTTTGTGTATTTTTGCTAAGGAATTCTAGACTATTTCACAAACACATTCTCCTGGAAAAATGATGAAAATTGCTATTGGAAAGATATACAACTATTTTTCACCAAAATTTCACAGTATTTCAACAAATAAATAAATACAAATAAAAACAAATAAATACAGTGTCCCTTTTGAAATACGTGCAGTGTGATTAAACAGTTTAAAACACCTTTTAACAAACATGCTATAGTTAAATGCTCAGTGTAAAATTAGTCAAATGAATTTGCTTAAGATCTGAATTTAATGATGAGGGGTCAGATAATATTGTGCAATGCCAATATATGTCTGGAAAGATATGGGATGTCCATAATTCTGGTATGAATCTAACTGACTTTTCACACTTCCTAATTTATGTTTGAATTTTAGGAAGGCAAAAGTGACTTTAGAGTCTAATCTGTAAACTGTTTAATAAGAAAAGTAGTATCTTATATAGCATGCCCCTGTGCTGCTGCTGCTGCTAAGTCACTTTGGTCGTGTCCGACTCTGTGCCCCTAACCACCCTCAAACTGAAATATGATGCATCTTATTTTCTTATGCAGTTCGCACTTTGTTAATTGGTTAGAAAACATCAAATTGTCCAAAGGCACACTGAAATGTGTGGCGAAACCAGAATATAAATTCCCAGGTCCATCTCCTATTCAGTTTCTTGTGTTTTGAAAAAGATAGTAGGGTGAATTAACATTTAGTTTCTGAAATAGATATTTTTAATTAAATTAACATCCCCCGATTTTAAATTATTTCAGTCTATAATATCAAAACCATTAGGCATTTTTGTTGTTTTCCTTTTTCAACCTTTCGTGGTTAGAATATATTTTAAGATTTATCCAGAATTAGTCTTATTTATTCTAACTTTAGAATATAAATCTTAGGTCAATAAAAAAAATGATAGCATGAGAGCTATTGATCACTTTACCTCACTTTAATCAAATTCATTGTGTATTTCCTGTTCAACTTTGGTTCTAAACTGTAGTTAAGTGCATTTCTTTGGAACCGAATAAAATGAAAAAATAACTGATATTTTAAAGAAATGTTTTTGAGGTAGTGAAAGCAATACAATACCTAGTTTGACCAGAAAACCCCCCAAAATGAAAGCTTTATTACCAAATGTCATCATTTGTATGTAAAATGTATAAATGTATGACTATATAGGGAAAATGAAATATAGATGTTCTTTTGCTATTGAATATTTGTGACTGTTTATTTGGTCTTCATGAAACTGGTAACAGGGACGTGTCAACAACCTTTGGAAAGCTTACACAAATTGTATTAATTATAAAGCTATTAAAATTGACTTAATTNAAAATGAAATATAGATGTTCTTTTGCTATTGAATATTTGTGACTGTTTATTTGGTCTTCATGAAACTGGTAACAGGGACGTGTCAACAACCTTTGGAAAGCTTACACAAATTGTATTAATTATAAAGCTATTAAAATTGACTTAATTGTGCTATCTCACTAGCAGAAAACAGATCAGGTAGTTCAAGCCTCTGGAATACATATTATGAGTTTTTTAAAAAATCATTTATATATATATTTATAGTTTGTCTTTGTTGCTATGTGTGGGTGTTCTCTAGTTGTGGTGAGTGGGGGCTGGTCTTCTTTGCAGAGCATGGGTATCTCATTGTGGTGGGTTCCCCTATTGTGGAGCACAGGCTTTAGGGTACACAAGCTTCAGCAGTTGTGGCACACAGGCTCAATAGCTGCAGCTTGCGGGCTCTAGATAGCGCAGGCTCAGTAGTTGTGCATGGGCTTAATTGCTCCATGGCATGCGGAATCTTCCTTTACCAGGGATCAAGCCCTTGTCCTGTGCAATGGCAGGTGGATTCTTACCCACTGTATCACCAGGGAACGTTATGAACTATCTGATACACATGTTCCTCCCATTCCTCCATAGTAGTTAAGTTGTATATCAGTTCTGCTTATGAGATTGCATTGTAGAAGAGGCATTCCTTCCAGATCTCACTTCAGTGTGAATATTTTGCAATTATCAGGGATGACTTGTGCCTTATTCAGTGAATGCCTCTCTTCTTCCCACACTGAACTTTGATATCAAATTAAAATAAAGATAGGATTGCACCTAAATACTTGTTATGAGCCAGGAGACCTTATGAAATGATTTCATTATCATCTCGAATTTACAGAACAGTACAAAAAAGTTAAAAATCTTGCCCAATAGCACACAACTAGTAAGGTGGCAAATTACAGTTGCAGACTCAGCAGATATGGTTCCAAATCCCACACTGATTTTAGCACCTGAGAATTCTGTCTCATTTTTTGTGTTGACATTTCCTTTTATATACTTAGGCAATCATAATAGGTGCTATTTTAAAAATAAATAAATGCTAGATTTATGTCTAAACCCACCCAGATTTTAGGACCTGTCATTTTTGCAATAAACTTAGAAATCATTTAGGCTTTAACAGAAAACTTCTCTAAAGACTTTGTCTTATTTGGGACAAAGCAGATGTTAAAATATGCTCAAAATATATAATGAAAAAATACTGCACCTTATACATTTTCAATTGCAAAACTAATATAATAAGGGGTGTGTCTGATGTATTTACTGTCAGTTTAAAGACTCAGTATTTTAGGTAAAGCACCCCATTCGTAAACAGTTTCCTATTTAGAACATCTCAGAGTTGACTATAGTTGCTTCTTTTCCTTTTGCATTTTTAAATTAAAAAAAAAAAATCTATAGAGGACAGAACAGAAACATTGCATTATCTTCCTAAAATGTTCCCTGAGGTAAAGTTTAATCAATGTAAAGTGATTCATTAATGTTAAAATGGTTGGTCCACAAAGAACTGGCATAATTTTTGTCACATATGGAGTTTTCAGAGCATTTCTAATGAATTAAGAAGATCAGTGAATCCCAGAAAGAATACTTCCTTGTACTCAAGAGGTCAGTGTCCTCTGTTTGGCTTCAGAGAATACCTAAAGTTTTTTGTTGTTTGATTTCTATCCAGCATCTCCCTTTTTTGGCATGTCCTGTTGGCATCACCCCATAGAGAACTTCCTGGAAAGCAGATCAGATTGCTGTGATCCAGAAATGCTTTTGTCTGGTTTCTAGGTCATGTTTTAAACACAGAACAAATGATAGAGCGAAGCATACTATGTGGAAATACTCAGTCATTAAACTCATGAGAGACTTTTTTTTTAAACAATGCAAAGTACTCAACTTGCAAGTAGAGCTATTTTATGTACAAATCCAGTGATGTTGATTTTTAGCCAGAACTTGGAAGAGCTGGGAAAAATATCAAGAACAACTTTTATCAAAAGGCAGATTAGTTTTTGAAGCTGGTGTTAATTGGCAGCAAGGTGTTTCATTATGAAGCTGAATTTTTAACAGTTGTTACTTGGTTCCTATGAAAACACCAGCCAGAAGAAAACACTGCAGCTTAACGGGTATTCCCCAAGTCTCTCCCACTCCCTCTCCCAAGATGTCAGTACTGTGAGTCCTGTTTTAGAACACCTATGTACTGCCTGGAAAGTGCCTGTGTTTGCTGTTTATTCAACTTATTTCCGGATTAGATGCATAATTCATAATCAACAGGTTCAAGGAAGATCACTTTCAAACTGCCAGTGGTGTATTTTTCTGTTGTGAAATTCTCTACATTTGAGTGAAATCTTAAGACCTTGATGGAAGAATTGTCTTCTTGCAACCCAGAGTATTGAGCTAACCGTGGGAAATATATAAATTGTAACTAGAAAGACAGTTCTTTTGGATGAAGCAGAGAGAACTTTGGTACTTTGTCTCTATGTGTGAGTGTACTTACTGCTGATTTTTTTTTTTTTTTTTAAGGAAAAATGCTCAAAGGCCATAGGTAGCAAGCTCCAACTGCTTACTCCCCTTCCTAGTAGTAAACAGCAGAAAAGTTTCTTTTCCAAAGCCCTAGGAGTATGTATGCTTTGATATTTTCCCCATCGTGACATTTTACTAGCTGGCTAAGAAAAAAATTGGTTTGCTTAGTGAGTTCTTCATAGAAGGCAATGGCACCCCACTCCAATACTCTTGCCTGGGAAATCCCATGGACAGAGGAGCCTGGTGGGCTGCAGTCCATGGGGTTGCTAAGAGTCAGACATGATTGACTTCACTTTCACTTTTCACTTTCATGCATTGGGGAAGGAAATAGCAACCCACTCCAGTGTTTTTGCCTGGAAATCCCAGGGACAGAGGAGCCTGGTGGGGTCCCTCAGAGTCGAACATGATTGAAGTGACTTAGCAGCAGCAGCAGCAGCAGTGAGTTCTTAACCTATACATAAGAAAATCTTGTATTGTCCTGTCTTTAGTCATCCTTTTTATTTCTATTATGTTCAGCATCTAGTTTTATGGTGATGTATAGAGGAAATCATTTTTGTGGTGATGTGATGAAAGTGTTAGTTTGAATTACTTGCCAACAGTTTCCCAGCCAAATAATTTAATTATGTGATTATAGTCTTATTGAAGCCTTTGCTATTGATTTTAAGAAAGAAGCATAGCTCTATTTGTTGTCCTTCAGAACAGAAAGCAGGTTTTCCTGTTGTCTTGTAAAGTCTCACCTAGGATTTTACAGCACAAAATAATGAATGCTTCCACTGCAGCATGTCACAGGGGAGGCTGGGACAATACTGAACTCATGCACACCAGTGATTCTTACTTGCTGGACAGCATGTATGCCTGGATTTCTGACAGCCCTGTGGGTTCACTAGAGACTTCTGTCATTCTGTTCCTCTTCTTGTAGGCAATGGTCGAGACAGTTAACAACCTCCTCCAGCCACAAGCCTTGAATGCCTGGAGAGACCTGACTACAAGTGATCAACTGCGTGCAGCCACCATGTTGCTTGACACTGTGGAGGAAAGTGCCTTTGTGCTGGCTGATAACCTTTTGAAGACTGACATTGTCAGGGAGAACACAGACAATATTCGTAAGTGGCTTTTGTTTTACAGAAGGGCCAGAGAAGGACAAGAAAAAAGGAGGGTATCACTTGTCGTTAGCTTAGGAGTGTCCTCATAATCATGTATGTATCTTTCCAAGGACATTTCAACACCGATTATGTTAGCCTGACCTGAGATCAAAGTCAGTGAGACCCCCCCTTTTTTTTTTTCCAATTTTTATGTATGAAACTGATGTATAAGTTTCTATCTATGGAGGGTAGTATTTTAAATTTTGCCCTATGGGTCACTTCAATTATAATAAGAATCTCTCTGAATTATAAACTTTAAAGAAGGTAGTAATTTAAGCAAAAGTGTTAAAAATAATTTTTGATAATAGTGTTGCTAGCTCATAAAAAGCATAAATCTAATTAGTGTGTTTAAACATGTAGCTGACAGTTTTATTTCAGAAGATTTGATAAAGTTATTTCAAAGTTATTAGATTTAAAGATAAGTCAATATTGATATAATAGTAGAGCCCAGATTATAAAAAGACTTCACTTAATTCATAAAATAAGGATAACATTTTGAAAGTAAACTGATAGTCAATGACAAATTGTATTTGAGCTTTAATTTTAAATTCTAGGCTTTATAATTGATAGTCTTACTTATCTGATTTTTAATGACTTTTATTTGCTTTATTTTTTAAAAAATTGAAATATTAAAAAATAAAGAATTTCTAAAAACACTGAACTACTATAAATTATAGCAGAGGAAGATCAGTTCCGGTATTTTGATTTCAGAAATGTTTCAGTAATTAGATTATCTTAATTTTGACATGTTTCTCTGAGTACTGACATCTTTTTACCATTAATAGAATTGGAAGTTGCAAGACTGAGCACAGAAGGAAACTTAGAGGACCTGAAATTTCCAGAAAACACTGGTCATGGAAGCACTATCCAGCTTTCTGCAAATACTCTAAAACAAAATGGCCGAAATGGTAGGTTAGAATTTATTAAGTTTGATGGAATTGAACTCTTTATTAATTCATTGAGTCTTAGGTTGGAATTTTAGATCTGCTATCTAAAATCTTTTCTCTCCTCTGTCTCCACTGATCTCTTTCTTCTCCTCTTTCTTAGCTTCTACACTGAAAATATTTTAATGATATTTGCTCTACAGAATTCCCAGTTACATTTGGAAATTGTTGTTACACTTCAGATGTAGAAAAATATCAGAAACTTGAATGTGAGGACAATTGATAGACAACAAAATCCAGAAGTTATGACTTTTTCCTTTGGAAGGAGTAACACCCACCAACTTCACAGATTTTGTTTCTAAAATTTCTAGTGGAAATTTTATTTATAATTTTAAAATTGTATTTTCCTTATTAACTTATTTTTGATGATGTTCCTATGCTTTTCCTTTGCAAAGTATATAGAAAATATAAATGTAAGCAGATGCTTTTGAACAATGGAACTAGTGTATACAGATCAATTTAGTATCAGATTATAGTAACTGAGTATAATTAAAATTAAATAAATATTAAAAAATAATCTCATAGAGAGTATGTCTCAAGCCTCAGTAATATTAGCATTTTTAAATAAGGAGATGGTATCTTTTAACCTGCTATGTGATAAGAAGATGACTTCAGGTTGTACAACTAACTCAAAGCTGATGTTTCATATTACAAGGTAAATAGTTTTGAAAAAGAAGAGACTTAAATAATATAAAGAAAAACAGATTATGTTTGTTGCCAGCAGAACAAAATTTTTTAGTATTGGAAATTTTATCAGCCCTAACTTGAAATTATATTTATTTTGTTATTAAGTGTGAATATTGAGGCAGCACTAAGATTTTCTATAGAGTGAAATCAGATTCTTGATTCTTCCTAATGGTTTCCCTTCTTTGGCTCTTGGCCCACATCAGTTTATCCTATTGACAGAGTTCTTCACCCCAACTTACACTTAGGATGAAATAAAATGACTTCACAGACCTATCACATGCTCCCTAGTCCAATTCCTTCCTGCCTCAGCTGCTCCAGCTTATGTCCGTTTTTAGCATTCTCTCTGTGATCTAGACAGTCCGGTCTTGATTTTATTTTTTTAATTGAAATATAGTTGGCATATAACATTATGTTAGTTTAAGGTGTACAACATGGTGACTTGATATTTGTATATATTATGAAATGACACCACAATAAGTTGAGTTAGCATTCATCACCATAGAGAGTTAATTTCCTTTTCCTTGAGAGAAGTTTTAAAATCTATTGTTTTATCAATTTTCAAAACAGATAATCTAGCACCATTAACTATAGTCACCATCCTCATGACTTATTTATTTCAAAAATAGAAGTGTTTACATTTTACCCTCATTTTGCTTACTCTCACCCTTCACGTCTAGCCACCAGTAGTCTGCTTTCTTTATTAGTTAGTTAGCTAGTTTGTTTTTTCTTAAGATTCCACATGTAAATGAGATATTTGTGTTTCTCTATCTGACTATTTCGCTTAGCATAATGCCCTCAAAGTCTATGCATTTTATAGCAAATGACAAAATTTTCCTTTTCATGGCTAAAGAGTGTTCCAGTTCCCATTTTATATCTCTAAATAATTATATACATAACATTCTCTTTATTTGTTCATTTATCAATGGATACTTGATTCCATGTGTTGGCTATTATAAATAATTCTATAGTGAACATGGGGGTGCATAGGTCTTTTTCAAATCACTGTTTTTACTTGGTTCAGATAAATACCCAGAAGTAGCCTTGCTGATCATTTGACAATCCTGCTTTTAATTTTTTCAGGAATCCTCATATTTTTAATTTTTTGTTTTCTATAGTAGACATATCAATTATATTTTCACCAATAATACACAACGGTCCCCTAGTTTAGTCTCAGTACTTTTTCTTGAATGTACCAAGAATATTCCCTCATCCTACATTTGTGTTTTCTTTCTTCTGAAGTACAGTTTTTATCTTACTTGTTCTAGAAGCTTTTCTATCATTTATTGCTCAGTATAAATCTTAACCCCTTAGGAAAGCTTTTCCTGTTGCCTCAAAGGTAGACTAGTCTTCCCTAATCATTCTTTTCCCATTAGCCATTTTCTGCAAGTGCTTCTTCACCGGATTTATTTACTTATCATTATATGAAATTATTATTAATGATAATTATTATTTTTTTATGTTTCCTGCATATTGTCTGACTGTTTCTCTAGGAGATGATCTCCCTGAGAACAAGAAGCTTTCCCAATATGTTCACTGGTGTAATCCTAGTGCCTGGCACATGGATGCAATCACTAAGGGTTTATCAAATAAATGTATGGATTTTCAGATATAAAGCCAATGAAGATTGAAATATGTCTACATTAGTCATATAGACATATAGTTTTGAACTCATTTTATTTACTAAATTAATGTGTACATGTGTATGTGTGTGTTTTAGGCCACATTTAAGCATTAATTCTGGAGTGGAGATTCTGTAACAATTATATATGACAAATTACATTGGTAAAACAAGGTAGGATGACAGTCTGACACCATTCCACAAGGGAAAATTGGTATGAATTATCACCAGTTATAAATCAATTAAAATAGCAGTTGTTTCTGTCAATGAGAAAAATACATAGCCATTCCAAAGTTTAGCCCTCCAAAGATTAACATTTTTATGTTAAATCTAGAGGAAAAGAACTAAAATTAAATGCTAAGTTGTAACAGTCAAGAAGTATTTAGTACATTATTGTTTGTATTAGAAAATATAAGAATGTCCCTTTCCATTATCTGGCTCAGATAATAATCTCTTTACTGGATTAGAAATCTTATAATATTACTGAGACAGCTAGATAATCAGGCCCAGACATACAAGGGCAAGGAGGCCGACGGCAGCCTGTGTCATCACAAAGAAACAGTGCTGTGAGATGTCATACTGCCACAAGGGAAGGTGCTGCTGCTGCTGCTCCACCTCCTACTTCCTTGAGTCACTAGCTCCTCATCTGAAATCTGAGGCTAGTGCATCTGACTGGACACGTTGAACTGATGTGCCCCAAGCAACCTCTTTGAAAGGCAGGCTGGGAAAGCAAATATATGTCCCTTTTGTGTCTATAAGTATCTAAGAGTAGGGCATTTCCCAAACGTGGGAGTGCAATTTAGATATCAGACAGCCCCCTCCTTCCTCAAAAAATGTATTAATTTTAATCTTTATTCCCACTTCACTCTAAGATTCAGGGATTTCCCTGTCTTGGTTACTACGGTGGTCAGGACAGTGCCTGTCTCTTGGGGAACCAAAATGAATTTATACTGGAAGTAAGACATAGGGCTTTAAGAAAGGAAATTATGTAAAATTTAAGAGAAACATACTAAAAAGTTAATTTTACAGGGGATTTAAATGTAAGACATTGTCACAAGAGAAAAAATAAGGTAGAAGGACATAAAAAGAATGTGATCTTGAATATGATAGTTGAGGTTTAAGACAGGTAAGGAATTTTTAAAATTCATTGAAATGCAGTTAATTTACAATGTTATATTTACAATATACATATCCATTCTTTTCCATTATGGTTCATTGCAGGATATTAAATATGTTGCACTCTGTAGTAGGATGTTGTTGTTTAATCATTCTCTACATAATTTGCATCTGCTAATCTCAAACTCCCAATCCTTCCCTCTCCCAGACTCCCTCCCCTTCAGTAACCACAGGTAAAGATTTTGAATATTTTATTTTGTTTTAATTGAAATTGAGAAGTAACTGGAATATAATAATGCACTTATCTTAAGTATTTGATCTCCTTGCTTGATCTGATCTGACAGCAAACAGATCATACAAGTCAGTCCTAAAGGAAATCAACCCTGAATACTCATTGGAAGGACTGATGCTGAAGCTGAAGCTCCAATACTTTGGCCACCTGATGCAAAGAGCCAAGTCATTGAAAAAGACCCTGATACTGGGCAAGACTGAAGGCAGAAGGAGAAGAGGGGGGCAGAGGATGAGATGGTTGGATAGCATCACAGATGCAATGGACACAAACATGGGCAATTTCCAGGAGATGGTGAGGGACAGGGAAGCCTGGCATGCTGCAATCTGTGGAGTCACAAAGAGTTCGACGTGACTTGGTGACTGAACAACAGGATCTTAAGTATTTAGCTTGATGAATTTGACAGTTATACATTTCTCTGTTACATCACATAAAATAAGATGAGTGATGTTTTTAAAGTGCTGCACTCAATATGGCAGCAAATTTGGAAAACTCAGCATTAGGAACAGGACTGGAAAATTTCAGTTTCATTCCAGTCCCAAAGAAGGGCAATGCCAAAGAATGTTCAAATTTTTGTACAGTTGTGTTCATTTCCTATTCTTGTAGGTTATGCTTCAAGCTAGGCTTCAGCTGTGTGTGAACTGAGAACTTCCAGATGTAAAAGCTGAGTTTAGAAAAGGCAGAGGACACAGAGATCTTATTGCTAGCATTCACTGATCATAAAGAAAGCAAGGGGATTCCAGAAAAGCATCTACTTCTACTTCATTGACTCAACTAAAGCCTTTAACTATGTATATAACAACAAACTGTGGAAAATTCTTAAAGAGATAATAATACCAGACCATCTTACCTGTCGCCTGAATAATTTATATGCAGGTAAAGAGGTTCATGACACTGTACAGGAGTCAGGGATCAAGACAATCCCTAAGAAAAAGAAATGTAAAAAAGCAAAATGGCTATGTGAGGAGGGCCTTACATGTAGCTAAGAAAAGAAGAGAAGCGAAAAGCAAAGCACAAAAGGAAAGATATACCCATTTGAATGCAGAGTTCTAAAGAATAGCAAGGAGAGATAAGAAAGCCTTCCTTAGTGATCAGTGCAAAGAAACAGAGGAAAATAGAATGGGAAAGACTACAGATTTCTTCAAGAAATTTAGAGATGCCAAGGAAATATTTCATGCAAAGGGTGTGCTCAATGAAGGACAGAAATGGTATGGACCTAACAGAAGCAGAAGATATTAAGAAGTGGCAAGAATACACAAAAGAACTATACAAAAAAGATCATCACAACCCAGATAATCATGATGGTATGATCACTCACCTAGAGCCAGTCATCCTGGAATGTGAAGTTAAGCAGGCCTTAGGAAGCATCAGTATGAAAAAAGCTAGTGGAGGTGATGGAATTCGAGCTGAGCTATATCACATCCTAAAAGATGATGCTGCGAAAGTGCTGCACCCAATATGCCAACTAATTTGGAAAACTCAGCAGTGCCACAGGACTGGAAATGGCCACTTTTCATTCCAATCCCAAAGAACGGTAATGCCAAGAATGCTCAAACTACCTCTTAATTGCACTCATNCTGCTGAGTTTTCCAAGTTTGCTGGCATATTGAGTGCAGCACTTTCACAGCATCATCTTTTAGGACTTGCAATAACTCAGCTAGAATTCCATTGCCTCCCCTAGTTTTGTTCATAGTAATGTTTCCTAAGGCCCACTTGACTTCATACTCTAGGATGTCTGGCTCTAGGTGAATGACCACAACATGGTGGTTATCTGGGTTATTAAGACCTTCTTTTGTACCGTTTTCTGTGTATTCTTGCCACCTCTTCTTGATCTCTTCTGCTTCTGTTAGGTCCTTATCATTTCTGTCCTTTATTGTGCCTATTTTTGCATGAAATGTTCCCTTGGTATCTCTAATTTTCTAGAAGAGATCTCTAGTCTTTCCCATTTTATTGTTTTCCTCTATTGCTTTGCACTGTTCACTTAAGAAGGCTTTCTTATCTCTCCTTGCTGTTCTTTGGAGCTCTGCTTTCAGTTGGACATATATTTTCCTTTCTCCGTTGCCTTTCTCTTCCTTTCTTTTCTCAGCTATTTGTCAGGCCTCCTCAGACAGCCTTTGCCTTTCCTCATTTCTTTTTCTTGGGGATGGTTTTAGTCAGCACCTCCTGTACAATATTATGAACCTCTGTCCATAATTCTTCAGGCAGTCTGTCTACCATATCTAAGCCCTTGAGTCTATTTATCACCTCTACTGTATAATCATAAGAGATTTGATTTAGATCATACCTGAATCGTCTAGTGCTTTTCTTTACTTTCTTCAATTTAAGCCTGAATTTTGGAATAAGGTGATTATGAGAAGATCCACAATCAGCGCCGGGTCTTGTTTTTGCTGACTGTATAGAGCTTCTCCATCTCAAAGTGCAAAGAATATAATCAGTCTGATTTAGGTGCTGACCATCTGGTGATGTCCATGTGTAGAGTCTTCTCTTGTTTTGTTGGAAGAGGGTGTTTGCCATGTTCAGTGAGTTCTCTTGGCAAAACTATATTAGCCTTTGCCCTGCCTCATTCTGTACTCCAAGGCCAAACTTGCCTCTTACTCCAGGTATCTCTTGACTTCCTACTTTTGCATTCTAATCCCATATGATGAAAAGGACACCTGTTTTGGGTGTTAGCTGGAGAATCCCATAGACAGAGGAGCCTGGTGGGCTACAGACCATGGAGTTGCAATGAGTTGGACATGAATGAAGCAACTTAGCATGCACATGCTAGAAAGTCTGGTAGGTCTTCATAGAACCATTTAGCTTCAGTTTCTTCAGTGTTAGTGGTTGGAGCATAGTCTTGGATTATTGTGGTATTGAATAGTTTGCCTTGGAAACAAACAGATCATTCTATCATTTNCTTAGCATGCACATGCTAGAAAGTCTGGTAGGTCTTCATAGAACCATTTAGCTTCAGTTTCTTCAGTGTTAGTGGTTGGAGCATAGTCTTGGATTATTGTGGTATTGAATAGTTTGCCTTGGAAACAAACAGATCATTCTATCATTTTTGAGGTTGCACCCAAGTACTGCATTTCAGACTCTTTTCTTGATTCTGAGTGCTGCTTCATTTTTTCTAAGAGATTCTTGCCCATAGTAGTAGATATAATAGTCATATTAATTAAATTTACCCATTTCTGTCCATTTCAGTTCACTGATTCCTAAAATGTCAATGTTCGCTATTGCCATCTCCTGCTTAACCATGTTCAATTTACCTTGATTCATGAACCTAACATCCAGGTTCCTATACAATGTTGTTCTTTATGGCATTAGGCTTTACTTGTTTCTAAAATTTTTCAAATATTTCATTAACTTTAGGTAAATAAGTGTTTAATGAATATATGTATTACATATATAATATAATTTTGGATAATATGTTTTGATAATATGAAGCTTTTAAAATTAAAAAAAATTATTTATTTATTTTTGGCTCTGCTGGATCTTCATTGCTTCACGGGCTTTTCTTTTGTTGTAGTGAGTGGGGGCTCCTCTTTGCTCCAAGGTGTGGGCTTCTCTTGTTGTGGAGCACAGGCTCTAGGCTGTGCGGGCTTCCGTTGTTGCAATTCCTGTGCTCTAGAGCCCAGGCTTGATAGTTACGGTGCATGGGCTTAGTTGCTCCACGGCGTGTGGGATCTTCTCAGACCAGAGACCGAACCATTGTCCCTGCATTGGCAGTTGGAATCTTTACACTGAGCCACCAAGGCAGCCCCAAGCTTTTTAAAAAAAGATGATTTACTTATTTATTTGGCTCTGTTGGGTCTTAGCTGCAGCTGAGATCTTCACTGCACATGCGGATTCTTTGTGAAGTATGGACTCTCTAGTTGTGGCATATGCTCTCTGGTTGTGGCCACAGTATGTGGGATCTTACTTCCCTGACCAGGGATCGAATTGCAAGTCAGATTGTTAACCACTGGACTATCGGGAGCCGCGTTAGGCATTACTGACAAAATGGAGGCACGGCCTTAAACCCCTTCCCTTTGTTCCATAGGCAGGGACCTGGAATGAAGGAGTTAGGCTTTGTGATTCTGACTTGTTTTTTCCTTACTCGGCTGAGTTGACTGAAGAGAATATTAAGGTGCTTATTGTTTTTGAGAGGAGCATGAGGAGGCATAAAGCCTTCCGCAGCTGTGCTCAAAGAATAATTCATAGAGTTAATCATCGACATTTGTTCAAGGACTTTTACAAAAGAGTGTTCCAGGGTGAGCACAGAGGCCGCAGCTTGAGACCATGGGAGGGATTGCTATCTGAAGGCTATTTGTGAGGAAGGTGTTTATGGCAAAGCAGTTTGCTGAATTTAGCACTTCAGTTCAGTTCAGTTGCTCAGTTGTGNAGAAATATCAATAACCTCAGATATACAGATGATACCACCCTTATGGCAGAAAGTGAAGAAGAACTAAAGGGTCTCTTCATAAAAGTGAAAGAGGAGAGTGAAAAAGATGGCTTAAAGCTCAACATCAGAAAAGTAAGATCATGACATTCGGTCCCATCACTTCATGGCAAATAGATGGGGAAATAGTGGCAGACTTTATTTTGGGGGTTCCAAAATCACTGCAGATAGTGACTGCAGCTATGAAATTAAAAGATTCTTACTCCTTGGAGGAAAAGTTATGACCAACCTACACAGCATTATTAAAAAGCAGAGACATTACTTTGCCAACAAAGGTCCGTATAGGTTATGGTTTTTCCAGTAGTCATATATGGTTGTGAGAGTTGGACTATAAAGAAATCTGAGGGCCACAGAATTGATACTTTTGAACTGTGGTGTTGAAGACTCTTGAGAGTCCCTTGGACTGCAAGGATATCCAGCCAGTCCATCCTAAAGGAAATCATTCCTGAATGTTCATTGAAAGGACTGATGTTGAAGCTGAAACTCCAATAATTTGGCCACTTGATGCAAAGAGCAAACTCATTTGAAAAAATCCTGATGCTGAGAAAGATTGAAGGCTAGAGGAGAAGGGGACGACAGAGAATGAAATGGTTGGATGGCATCACTGACTCAATGGACATGAGTTTGGGTAAACTCCGGGAATTTGTGATGGACAGGGAGGCCGGGCATGCTGCAGTCAATGGGATCACAGAGAGCTGGACCTGACTGAACTTAACTGAACTGAAAATAGCAACAGTTAGAACTGGACATGGAACAACAGATTAGTTCAGTATTGGGAAAGGAGTACAAGTCTGTATATTGTTGCTCTGCTTATTTAACTTCTGTGTAGAGTATATCATGTGAAATATTGGACTAGATGAATCATAAGCTGGAATTAAGATTGCCAGGAGAAATATCAACAACCTCATATATGCAGATAATACCACTCTAATGGCAGAAATTGAGGAGGACCTAAAGAATCTCTTGATGAGGGTGAAAGAGGAGAATGAAAAAACTGGTCTGAAACTCAACGTGGGAGGGGATTCAGGATTGGGAGCTCATGTACACCTGTGGTGGATTCATGTCGATATATGGCAAAGCCAATAGAGTATTGTAAAGTAAAATAAAGTAAAAAAAAAAAAAAAAAAGAAAAGAAAACAAAAAACAAGAATAACAAAACACTTTAGGCTCCCACCTAAAAAAATAAAAAACTAAGATCATGGCATATGGTCCCATCACTTCATGGCAAATAGAATGAGAAACTATAAGCAGTGACACCCTTTAATTTCTTTTGCTCCAAAATCACTGCAGATAGTGACTGCAGCCATGAAATTAAAAGGTGTTTACTCCTTGGAAGGCAAGCGATGACAAAGCTAGACATCAGAGACATCACTTTGCAGATAAAAGTCCATACAGTTAAAGCTATGTTTTTTCCAGTGATCAAGTACAGATGTGAAAGTTGTACTATAAAAAAGGCTAAATGCCAAAGAATTGATATTTTTGAATCATGGTGCTGGAGAAGTCCCTTGGACTGCAAGAAGATCAAACCAGTCAATCCTAGAGGAAATCAACCCTGAATATGCATTTAAAGGACTGATGCTGAAGCTGAAGCTCTAATACTTTGGCCAACTGACATGAAGAGCTGACTCACTAGAAAAGACCCTGACTCTGGAAAAGACTAAATTCAAAAGGAGAAGGGGTGCCAAAGAAGGAGGCTGTTAGAGAGCATCACCAACTCAATGGACGAGGATTTGAGCAGACTTCAGGAGACAGTGAAGGACAATGAACCTGGCATGCTGTAGTCCATAGGATCACAAAAAGTTGGACATGACTTATCAACTGAACAACCCAGAAAATGTCCTGATGTCTCTTTCTAGCTTTCTCACTGCATCTCCCAAACTGATGAACTGCTTTATTCTCATTAATATTTCTAGTTACAAATTTTATCTGTTCTTAGACTCCGTGTAACTGGAATAATAAAGTGTGTACTCTTTCCATCTGTATTCTTTAACTCTGTATAATATTTTGTGGATTCAGTCATGATGCTCCATTTATCATTAGTTTGTTCTTTATTGATGTATAGTAATTCTGTTATTTTAATAAGCCATAATTTATTTATTCTCCTACTGATATACTTTGAGTTGTTTCTGTTTTTGGACTTTTGTGAGTAAGGTAGTTATAAACATGCTTACACAACCTTTTCTTTCTTTGTGTATATATGTTTCCGTGTATCTAGCAAGGGTAGATGTATGTTTAACTTTATAAGAAATTGCCAAATATTTTTCCAAATAGTTGAACTCCCACCAATAGTATGCAGAGGTTCATTTGTTCCACACTTTTACCAACATTAGTGTGGCTAGTCTTTTGTAGTGTGAGTTGTGGAGATTCTAGTGGGTATGAAATGCTATCTCAATATTATTTTGATTTTTACTTCCCTAATTATGAATAATGTTGACAGTTTTTCTTGTATCTATTAGCTTTTTATATATCTATAATAAAGTATAATAATACTTTATAATAATTTTATGTGTTTTGCCATTTTAGTATGAAATTAATTATTTGTTGAGTAGAAGAAATGCTTTATGTATTTATGAGTCATATGCATTTATATTTCCTAGTTTGTGGGTATCTTCTTAATTTTCTTAATATTGTATTTTGGTAGACACAGATTTTCAATTTTGATAAAGTTTAGTTTGCCATCTTTTTCTTTTATAATTAGTTAAATGACAGTCAACCAAGAATTTTATACCGTATTTGGCAAAAATAAAGAAGAAATTGTCATTCCCAGAATCTTTGCTTTCCCCAAGATCACATAGATATCTGGTATTTTGTTCTAGACTCTCTTTGATTCAAATGAGATAGGGATTGAGGTTTTTTGTTTGTTTGTTTGTTTAATACTGATATGTAGTTATTTTCATATCATTAGACTCTTCTTTCCTCATGAATGGCACTTTGGCTAAAATGAATGTTTGAATTTTGTTTTGAATATATATAATATATACATTTGATTATAATCTAATTAGAAACACCTAGTCTAAAGAGGATGTACAGGCTAATTAGTTTCTTCCCAATTTATATGTACTTATTTTAGGAGAGATCAGAGTGGCCTTTGTCCTTTATAACAACTTGGGTCCTTATTTGTCCACGGAGAATGCCAGCATGAAGTTAGGAACAGAGGCCATGTCCACCAATCATTCTGTTATTGTCAATTCTCCAGTTATTACAGCAGCCATAAACAAAGAGTTCAGTAATAAGGTTTATTTGGCTGATCCTGTGGTGTTCACTGTTAAACACATAAAGGTAAGAAAATGTTTATCTACATTATATTTGTTATAAGTATGAAGTGTATTAATTTCCTTTCATTGTCCCTATTATTTGACATATAGAAATTCATTTTCTATGACATAGTGAGTTTCTTCCCCAAAGTGAGGGAGGAAAGTAATTCTTGTATATGTATATCAGTTCAGTTCAGTTCAGTTCAGTCGCTCAGTCGTGTCTGACTCTTTGCAACCTTATGGACTTGCAACATGCCAGGCTTCTCTGTCCATCACCAACTCCTGGAGCTTTCTCAAACTCATGTCCATCAAATCAGTGACTTCATCCAATCATCTCATCTACTGTTGCCCCCTTCTTTTCCTGCCCTCAATCATTCCTAGCATTAGGGTATTTTCCATTGAGTCAGTTCTTCGAATCAGGTGGCCAAAGTATTGGAGCTTCAGCTTTAGTGTCAGTCCTTCCAATGAATATTCAGGACTGATTTCCTTTAGCATTGATTGGTTTGATCTCTGTGCAGCCCAAGGGACTCTCAAGAATCTCTCCAACACCACAGTTCAAAAGTAGCAATTAGGTAAAAGTATTCATAGATGGATTTATAAATACTTCTCTGTAATTAAAAAGAACTACCAATATGTTCAGTGGAACTGGGCATACCTACACATCTGACATTACAAGTAATTATGCCCTTTGTGTGTAGATATAATTTATGCATATGCAAAGATTGTGTGTAAATTGAACAAAAAATTTTAAAAACTGTTCTCTCAGAGAGGCTTTCCTGCTGGCTCAGATGGTAAAAAATTTGCCTGCAATGCAGGATTCCCAGATTTGATCCTGGGGTTGAGAAGATCCCCTGTAGAACGGAATGGTAGCCCATAGTTATTAGAATATTAAGTATCTTTGCCTAGAGAATTTCATGGACAGAGAAGTCTGGTGGGCTACAGTCCATGGTGTAGCAAAGAATCGAAAAGACTGAGCAATTTTCACTTTCACTTTTCTTTCATTTTCACTTTTATCATCTCAGAAGTTTATTGTATACAGCAATTCTTTGCTTTGTAGAATATATTAAGTGATGTGATTCTGAGATAATACTAGTATCCCTTCAATATTATTTTTAAATGAATTCACCTGTAATCAAGGGGAATAAATAACATATATTCATACATTCAAATTTATTTAGAATTGATAAGCCCCACTTAATATGAAAACATTGGTAGACATCTCCAGAAATGCTGGAACATAGTATGAAGTTTTTTTAGATGTAAATAAAATACCTACTTAGTTTGCATGATCTTAAAGTAGTTATTGGCTTTACTGATTTTTTTTTGTTTCCTATAGCAGTCTGAGGAAAACTTCAATCCTAACTGTTCATTTTGGAGCTATTCTAAGCGCACAATGACAGGTTACTGGTCAACCCAAGGCTGCCGGCTCCTGACAACAAATAAGACACATACTACATGCTCTTGTAACCACCTAACCAATTTTGCAGTACTGATGGCACATGTGGAAGTTAAGGTAAGATATATAGCGTACGATAAAATTCCTTAGCATACAGTTAAGACACTAACTATAAAAAGTCTGCACATATCTTGGAGAGTATTCT
The DNA here is from genome assembly GCA_006410875.1 of Neotragus pygmaeus. Taxonomy (NCBI): domain Eukaryota; kingdom Metazoa; phylum Chordata; class Mammalia; order Artiodactyla; family Bovidae; genus Neotragus; species Neotragus pygmaeus. Next base: position 836,656 of record SJYV01017773.1, read on the forward strand.
AGCTTTTGTAGTAATTCTATTCAAGAACTCTCTGATGTTCAACCCATACCATAGTGGATGATTCAAAGAACTTTTTTTTTTTTCTATTATCAATATAGTCCATAATCTTGAAATCTGATATGAAATAAAATTTTGCTGATAAAACTTCCCCTGTTATTCCCTGCTTTTATTTTGTATGAATAAATATCAGACCATATCCTCATGACCTGGACAAGATAGGACCTCAGCACTACAGGTCAGGGCAATGGGGTTAGGAAGCTAGAATCTGTTAGGCTGAAGACTAAGGAGCCATGCATGAGATCAAATACTCTCAAAATGAGTATTGGGAAAATAGCCATTAAACACATTGTAATAATGGTTCTGCCCATTCAGTAGACACAATTCTAAGGAAATATTTAGGTAATAGATTGTTTCCAAAATCATAAACATGGCTAACTTGGATGCATCAGTCTCTCTCTAGGTGGCTGGTTATCATGGAAGGCAGGATGAGTATTTAGATTTCAGGTATAGTTAAGATATAAAAATACAAAGAGATTACCAACTTGGCTATAGAGATTGATAGATAGGTTGTAACAAGAAATTATGATTGAATTCTCTTCTCATCTTTCTGATGTCAGTAAAAATAGAGGAAGTATCATTCATTCTCCAATACATCTTAAAACATAAAAACCATGGCAAAGATTTTATCTACCTGATATCATCGATCCAATAATTTTATCCAAAATTTTCTTTGACTCTTTTGAAGTTAAAAATGATAAAGGTATCTTAGAGGAAAACCAAATCCAAGCCAACTCAGCACCTAATAAATTACTTTAGCTGTGTCAACACAGTAAAATTTGGTCTTTTAAGGACTACAAACAGTACTTTGTCAGAACTTCACAAATTGATAAGCTAAGTAAGATTGGCTACACTGAAAAATATTAGGTTTAAACCTGGAATGTGTTTATATGACTCTAGGATTCTCTCTTTTCAGCTTTAGGGTATAAATTCAAACACAGGAAAATGGATCATATTTCAAGGAACAAGAAAATGCAATTTTTTGCTCAGTCCATTGCAACAATCTCTACTCAGTCCATTACACAAGAATCTTGACTGTGACCATTCTTGTGTGTCAAAAAGAGATAAAATAAATGGAACAGTATTTTCCTTCAGCAGTCAGTAACAAAGTATGCCCTCGATTTCTTCTATCACAATCTCTTGCAGCTATGAGAGTCATTCCCATCTTGATCATGCAACATGAATTTGACACTTGAAAAACGAGAAGCAAACAGAATGATCATCCCTGAAAGTCCGAAAGGAAACACAGCAACCAAACCTATATTAGACTAATGTCTAGAAATGAAGGCTAGTTTATTTATGCACAGTGAGATATGCAATAGCCAGTTAGAATAGATATTTACGTTGTCTAGTTATCAGTTTCTAATTCCACAGGAAAATCTATAAAGAAAACAAAATTACATTGGAGAATTTTGCTTGATGAGCTTGGAAAGAGCAAGAATTAGCTGAGTCTAGATGCTGTTGCTATTAATCTGTGGTGCCCTGTATCTTCACTCCAGGGCTCTACCAATGTACTGAGTTACTCTTTTCTATCATCTGTGTTATCCCTGCAGTTCATTCAGTACTTCCTTCTTTCTTTTAAAGAGTATTTTTCAAGCACCTAAGTAAAGATATTGATGTGTTACACAATAGGTTCTCAATAAACGTAACTCCTTCCTTCTGATCTGCCAGAGATACCACAAGACTCTAGCATTCCAGTGGAACTTAGGTCATTCATGATGTTTACATTATTAAGGGGAAGGAAAGAGCAGAGAAATGAAGCTTCAGTCATAATTGTGATAAGCCTTACAATTGATATCTACACTGTGATTTAGGACACAGAAAGGGTTCATCTAAGGCAGAGAGAGNTTCCAGTGGAACTTAGGTCATTCATGATGTTTACATTATTAAGGGGAAGGAAAGAGCAGAGAAATGAAGCTTCAGTCATAATTGTGATAAGCCTTACAATTGATATCTACACTGTGATTTAGGACACAGAAAGGGTTCATCTAAGGCAGAGAGAGCTTATCAAAAAAGTGACCTGCACTGAAGGATGAGTGGGATGAATTTAGTAAGGTAACCTGTGTAAAACTTGCGTCAACCACATTCTTGGAACACTTTACCTTGGGTACACTATTCTCTCTTATCTCTTTCCTACCTCAGCAACTGGTCCTTTTGAGCTTCCTCTGCTGGTGCCTCCCCATCTCCACAGCCTCTTGTCGTTTCCCTGGCCAGGAGTATAATCCTAGATGTACTTCAGGCACTATCTATTTCTCTGTAGTTGATCTCATATGGTGGTATGCTGTAGCCATCATCTCATGATCCCCAGATTCTATCTCCATTTCTTAACTCCAGACTCCTAGATTCAATAGTTAACTTGANCAGGCACTATCTATTTCTCTGTAGTTGATCTCATATGGTGGTATGCTGTAGCCATCATCTCATGATCCCCAGATTCTATCTCCATTTCTTAACTCCAGACTCCTAGATTCAATAGTTAACTTGATATATCCAGCTAGACTTCTAATCAGTGTCACAATTCCAGAACAACACTTTTGGTGTTTTCCTCTCAGTCTTTTCTTTCTTAGTAAGTGGTGACTCTCTCTTTCCAAAAGCTCTGGAATAACCCCACAAAATACTGTGGGAAGTAAGAGAAAGGAGGTCACTGGCCTCAGCTAGTTTACAGTTTATCAAGGGAGAGAAGCATTAAGACTGATTTTTGAAAGAAACAGATTCACTGAAGTGACAATAGGTCTTCCTAGGTGGTGCTAATGGTAAAGAACCCACCTGCCAGTGCAGGAGACATAAGAACCGTGGGTTTGTTCCCTGGGTTGGGAAGATCACCTGGAGGAAGCCATGGTGACCCACTCCAGCATTCTTGCCTGGAGAATCCCACAGTCTGAGGAGTCCATAGGGTCGCAATAGTCAGACACAATTGAAATGACTTAGCGCTCACCCACATGAAGTGACAATATTACTGAAAACCTGCCTCTGTGCACCAGTACCAAATTGATTCTCAGATGCAGAATTTTGGGTGATTTAGGAAAGAACATTGTTTTACCAAGTAAAGGGGGCTACTGTAGGTTAATGCCTTCAAAATTGTGCATCCCCACCTGAGGGGCTGTTGTGAGGAGTCTTATATTTAGAGTTTGTAGGCAGGGTTGCTTATAAGGATCAGGGTGCATGCGGGGCCTGCATTCCTTCAATCTAGAGGTCACCTGGCATCAGGTGGTCTTTGGATGAGCGTCTGTGGTTTTTGAGGTTCTTCTGTGACCTTCTGTCTGCAATGAAGGAGGGAGGCTTCATTAAGTTAACAGCTTCCATTTGGTGGGGGTTTTGGTTCTGTACAGAACTCAAAGACATTGCTATGTATAGGCCTTAAGGAGGAACCAGAACTCTTTCCCAAGGCTGCAATATTATTTCTTGACTGCTCCTTCCTTGTCTCTTCATCTCCTCTCTTTTCTTATTAGCAACTGTTTGAATCTGTCCTTTGGAAGTAGGGAAGAACATGGAGGCTGAGTGAAGACTGTTTTGTATGAGAAACAGGGGACATGGAAAGACTTTTTTGCCTGGGAGCCCCACAGGGTCCTGCTCAGCCCTACACAGCTGATTAACTACTTTTGAGTTTTCTCTGCTTCTCTTGTCTATGGAAAAATTTGATTTTCTTCTCTTTTAGATTTTCTTCTCTTTCCATTATGAAAGTTTATATAATACAGTTTTATACCAAACTGTGGTAGTATGTATGGCATTTTTAAAAACTTCATTATTGGAATCATGTGTAGATTTGTCTGCTGTTCAGTAAAATGTTGAATACACTAAATTCAAATGTCTGTCTCTTCTACTAGTAATTCTCTTTGTGAACAATCTGTTTGGGAGGAGTATTTTAGTTTGCAGGGTCATAAGATTCAAACTAATTGACTAACATTTCTACTGTGGTTTTTGAGAGCACAGTAACAAATGCTTTAGAAATCACTGATAGCTTTTTTCTCTACTCAAATGATAATTTGGGGGGAGAGAATTTAAAAATTCCCCATGATCATTCCTGTTAGTTCAGCTTGATGTTGATTTTTATTATATTTAAAAGACTTCATTTTCCTTAGTTTGATGCTTGCACCTCTCTTTTGCCCTCTTTTCTTTTTAGTTTAGTATATCCTATTGCTTCTACCTCAACACTACCCCAGTCCAAGTATAGGTATTATTTTTCTGTTTAAATACATTGTATTTATTTTTTAATTTAATATTGATTTAAAATAATTTGAACAATTTCAAACAATTTTGAAAATTTTAACTTCATACCATGCATTCTGTGTGTCAGATATTTTATAACTAGACTTTCTAGGTTAAAAGGAAATATGCTGCAGGACTCTGCAGTGGAACAACATGAAGGAAAGTACTTGCTTTTTAAAAAGAGTAATTTTGTTTTTAAAGTCCAAAAGAAAAGTTAAGAGTTTAAGAGATTATTTTATATTTTATTAGTGAAAAATAGAATGTTTAATGTTTGTTGATAAAGGTTGTACACTTTCATTCCCAGTTTTTTTTAATTCTCATTTTATATATTGTCATCTGTACTGTAATGGGTTTGAGGTGAAGGTAGAGATTAAAACTCATAACTGTTCTTGGGCTCCAAAATCAATGTGGATGGTTACTGCAGCCATGAAATTAAAGATGCTTTCTCCTTGGAAGAAGAGCTATGACAAACCTAGACAATGTATTAAAAATCAGAAACATCACTTTGCGGACAAAGGTCCATCTAGTCAAAGCTGTGATCTTTCCAGTAATCATGTATGTATGTGAAAGTTAGACCATAAAGAAGGCTGAGCATCGAAGAATCGATGTTTTTGAACTGTGGTGTTGGAGAAGACTCTTGAGAGTCCTTTGGACACCAAGATCAAACCAGTCATTCCTAAAGGAAATCAGTCCTGATTATTCACTGGAATGACTGATGCTGAAGCTGACGCTCCAGTACTTTGGCCATCTGACATGAAGAGCTGACTCATTGGAAAAGACCATGATGCTGGGAAAGATTGAGGACAAGAGGAGAAGGGTATGGCAGAGGCTGAGATGGTTGGATGGCATCACTGACTCAATGGACATGAGTTTGAGTATACTCAGGGAGATAGTAAAGGACCGAGAAGCCTGGCATGCTGCAGTTCATGGTATCACAAAGAGTCAGACATGACTTAGAGACTGAACAACAAAAGTATATAATACTTTAATTGATGCATTTATTCAGAGGAAAAAAAAAACTTGGTAACTCACAAATTGAATACCCTCCAAATATGTAAAATTCTATGAATACAAAATGGTTTCAAAAATGTAAAACTTTATTGAATAATCTTAAATATTAACTCTATCAAAAATTTTGACAACCTCTTAGAACCAAGAACTATTATTGGTTTTTCTTATCAAACAATTTCATAGTAATATGTTTCCTTCATAGATTTATTAAAATCTGAAATTATTTATTTGCTAGTATGCTGTTTTATTGTCTGCCTCCTCTGCTAGACCCTAAGCTCAGTAATTTGAACAGAAACCTGAAAGAAATGAGAATCAGTCTTAGAGATCATCTAGGGAAAGACTCTTCTAGGCAGAAGGGACAAGAACAAAATCCTGAACTGGGGGTAATTCTAATGTAAACTACAAGAACAGTGTAGTTGGAGTGGAAAAAAATTTTTTTTCATTACTTATTTTTTATACTCTTTATAGAACTTTAATAGAAAAAAGATGAAACAGTGGTAAACACTCACATACTCCTTATTTGGAATTACATTTAAATTTTTGACACATTTGAGTTTTACTTTTCTCTGTATGTACATAACATATATATTGTATTATTTGACTCCTTGAAAGTAATTGCTGATTTTATAATATTTAATTCCTAAATCTTGCAGCAAATGTGTTTCAGGAAAAGTCTCTACCATTAAAACACAAGAAATTTAACTTTGACTCAGTATTATCATCTACTGTATAATTCATACACAGGTATTCTAATTATCCTGATAAACTGCTTTATAGCCATTGTGTTTCCACTTAGGACCTACTCAAACATCACACATTATCTTTAGCTGTGACATTTCTTTGCTCCTTTTTAGATGTAATTCTACCTATTTTTATCTTTCATGAAAATGATATGTTGCAGAGTTTAGGTTATTTGTCCTATAGAATGTTTCACAATCTCAATCTTTCTGATTGTTTCCTCATAATTAGATCCAGGTTAAATTTTCTGAGCAAAATAATACCTTGTAGGATATGCTGTATCCTTCCCATTGTGTAGCTCAAACAGTGAGGAATCTGCCTGCAGTGCTGTAGGCCTGAGTTCAATCTCTGGGTGGAGAAGATCCCTTGGAGAAGGGTGTGGCAACTCACTCCAGGATTCTTGCCTGGAGAATCCCATGGACAGAGGAGCCTGGTGGGCTACAGTCTATGGGATTGCAGAGTCAGGTGCAACTGAGCGACTAACACTTTCACTCCTACTGCAAAAGGAAGCCACTTATGGTAGTCACTAAGTTTGATCACCTTGTTACATTGTACGGGAACATTTAAGTTTTTAATTAGGAGAAATGTGGATGAAAAGTTAGTTTTATCAATCTCAATTTATTTTATTGTAATCACTTTATCCCACCCTTCATTTGTTCCTCAAATATATAAGTACCGTTTTGGGGATGGACAAATTTCTGATCTAATTAGTAATACAGATAAATAATCAGCAAAATTAATGTCTTATGAGAAATGTCTTATTGTTGTGTTAGAGAATGCTATAGAAACACGTGGTGGGCTTGCTGTCGTTCAGTCAAGTCTGACTTTTTGCAACCGCATGAAAAATAGTTGGCCAGCTCCCTCTATGGAATTTTCCTGGCAAGAATACCATAGTAGGTTACCATTTCCTCCTCCAGGTAGAGACACACAGGCGAAAGCCTTAATTTGACCTTAAGTAATCAAAGAAGATGCTCTAGATGAAATGCCACAACTTTAAGCAAAATGAGTGACAGAGTAGAGGTAGCATGAAATAAGGTTCAATTTTTTATGGTGTGTATTTTAAGTAAATTTTATATTATTTTAGAGAGTATTAGTTGCATTCTTCCTCTTATTTATTTCTGAGACGTGGTAGCATTTTTAAGCAAAAAAAAAAAAAAACCAAAAAAAAAACAAAAAACACCCTGCAATCTCCTAACACATCCTAAATCCTTACCCTTAAATTTTTGAGGTTCTTGATTGTCTTCAATAGATAAACATAGCTAAAAATAGCAGCTGGAGCTGCATCTGCAATTCTAGTGAGAAATACTTTATAAGAAAAATAAGTAATCAAGTTTAAGGAGATTGCAAAAAGTAGAGATTCGATAAGGACTTCAAGCCTCAGAGAGGCCAGTGATAGTAGGAATTAATATAATTTCTTTAATGTCTACTTACATTGTCTTATTTGATCCATAGTACCATAATAGGTATTTTCATGATAATTTATTTCCTTGTTTTATAATCTGAAGGGAAGTTAGGATAAGAAAATTTAGGGAACTTACTGTCCTGATTCCAGCTCTTGAAGTAATTGCCTTTTCTTCTACAGCACATTATCTGAACTCACTGTACCCATTATTAATCAGGTAAATGAGGGTAATAAAATTATTTTCTAACATTGTCTCAGGGTTAAATTAGTAATTGAACAGCAAAATCTATTAAAATCATGTTGAGAATTGTAAAGATTTCTGAAAGCATAAACTTTTAATTCACTATATACTCAAGTGCCCTCAAAACCTTTGAACTTTTGATCCTAGGAGTAGCCAACTATCAAGACTCCAATATTTAATTGAGTTTCTAATAATAAATAGTCCTTTACTGGTACATGAAAGAAAGACATTTAGACCAGTGCTTTGCATCACTGTTCAAAGTGACAGATTATTTTTTTTTTACAATGAAATTGTCAAGTTATAAATAGATTTACAGCAAAATATCATCATAACTGCCCAAAACTTCCCAATGCTTCAAAATGGTTATGTGGACATTGTGAATTCCTACAATGTCAGCACCACCAAATTCAATTTTAACTACAATCATAAGTTAGTACTAAGTATACATAATCCTTTGATTGATTGGATTTCTTCTTCATGTGTGAGATGATTTTTAAGATAGACCAAATGATGGAAAGACACTTGTTCCTTGGAAGAAAAGTTATGATTAGCCTAGACAGCATATTAAAAAGCAGAGACATGACTTTGCCAACAAAGGTCTGTCTAGTTAAAGCTATGGTATTTCCTGTAGTCATGTATGGATGTGACAGTTGGACTATAATGAAAGCTGAGCACCGAAGAATTGATGCTTTTGAACTGTGGTGTTGAAGAAGAATTTTGAGAGTCGTTTGGACAGCAAGTAGATCCAACCAGTCCATCCTAAAGGAAGTCAGTCCTGAATATTCATTGGAAGGACTGATACTGAAGCNAAGAATTGATGCTTTTGAACTGTGGTGTTGAAGAAGAATTTTGAGAGTCGTTTGGACAGCAAGTAGATCCAACCAGTCCATCCTAAAGGAAGTCAGTCCTGAATATTCATTGGAAGGACTGATACTGAAGCTAAAACTCCAATATTTTGGCCACCTGATGTGAAGAACTGACATTTGAAAAGACCCTCATGCTGGGAAAGATTGAAGGTGGGAGGAGAAATATCACTATTTCCTTCTTTTTTTATATTTGAATTATTTTCCATTGAGTATACTATATCTTCTTTATTCATTCTTCTGTCAGTAGACTTTTTTGTTGCTTCCATGTCTTCACTTCAGTACAGTCACTCAGTCGTGTCCAACTCTTTGCCACCGCATAGTCTGCAGCACCCAGGCTTCCTTGTCTACCACCAACTCCCAGAACTTGCTCGAACTTGCTCATGTCCCTTGAGTCAATGATGCCATCCAACCATCTCATCCTATGTCATGCCCTTCTCCTTTTGCCTTCAATCTTTCCCAGCATCAGGGTCTTTTCCAGTGAGTCAGCTTTTCACGTCAGGTGGCCAAAATATTGGAGCTTCTGCTTCAGCATCAGTCCTTCCAATGAATATTCAGGACTGATTTCCTTTAGGATTGACTGGTTGGATCTCTTTGCAGTTCAAAGGACTCTCCAGAGTCTTCTCAACACCACTGTTCAAATNGATTATTGTGATATCGAATGGTTTGCCTTGTAAACAGAGATCATTCTGTCATTTTTGAGATTGCACCCAAGTACTGCATTTTTGGACTCTTTTGTTGACTATGAGGGCTACTCCATTTCTCCTAAGGGATTCTTGACGTCAGTAGTAGATACAAAGGTTATGTGAATTAATTTCACTCATTCTGGTCCATTTTAATTCACTGATTCCTAAAATGTCGATGTCGACTCTTGCCATCTCCTGTTAGAACACTTCCTATTTACCTTGATTCATGGATCTAACATTCCAGGTTCTTATGTAATATTGTTCTTTATTGCCTTGGACTTTATTTCCATGACCATCCATATCCATAGCTGGGCGTTGTTTTTACTTTGGTTCCATCTCTTCATTCTTTCTTGAGTTATTTCTCCATTCTTCTCCAGTAACATATTGGGCACCTACCAACCTGGGGAGTTAATCTTTCAGTGTCCTATCTTTTTGCCTTTTTATACTGTCCATGGGGTTCTCAAGGCAAGAATATTGAAGTGATTTGCCATTCTCTTCTCCAGTGGACTACGTTTTATCAGAACTCTCCACCATGATCTGTCCATCTTGGGTGGCCCCACATGACAAGGCTCCTAGCTTCATTGGGCTAGACAAGGTTGTGGTCCTTGTGATCAGTTTGGTTAGTTTTCTGTGAATGTACTTTCATTCTATCTGCCCTCTGATAAATAAGGATAAGAGGCTATGTTATCTTCCTGATGAGAGACACTGACTGTGGAGGAAACTGCATCTTGTTCTGATGTAAATCTTTAAACCAATTTTCTGTTGATGAGCGGGACTATATTCCCTCCTTGTTTTTACTCCTGAACACAAACTATATTTGGGGTAATGAAGGTAATGGTGATCTCCTTCAAAACGACTTGTGCATCATGCAACTTTTTATTCAGTGCCCCGACCCTATAGCAGGCCACTGTGGACCCTTACCTCCACCAGAGACTCCTGGACACTCACAAGTTAGTCTGCCTCAGTCTCTTGTGGGGGCACTGCTCATTTCTACTGGTGCCTGGGGCACACAAGGTTTGTTTGTGTCCTCCAAGAGTCTGTTTCCCCAGTCCTGTGGAAGTTTTGTGACCAAATCCCACTGGCTTCCAAAGTCAAATTTCCAGGGGATTCTCAGTCCCTTTGCCAAATCTTCAGATTGAGAAATTTGTTGCGGGTCCTAGAACTTTCTTAACAGTGTAAGAGTTTCTTTGGTATAATTGTTCTGTAATTGTGTTATTACTACCTAAAAGTTTCAGTTACTACTTAAAAGTTACAGTTAGTACTTAATACTAATTAGTAGTAGTGCTAATATTGTGAAAACCTATAATTATATTTTTAAATGCTAATTTCTGTCCTCTGATACAGCAAAAATCTTTACTGTATATTTTAATTTTAGGCTACATTATTACATATTTTATATATGAGAATTAAGTTAGTGCAACAAAATAATTAAAGATATGATATATGTTTAATAAAAATAACTAATGACATGTTTTTCTTCTATTTGTAGTCTTCATCCTTTTTTTGATAGTGTTAAAACTGAATGTAGTGTATAGTAAAATTCACTCTAACCTGTAGTTTTCATCTTATGAAACCATATTACGTTGATTCTTAAAGTCAATACAATATGATGGCATCAAAATAAATATCTGCTCAACAAAACTTTTCAGCAAAGAATACTTAGGACTTTACTTAATCACTTTGCTTAACAGGTTTTTAGACTTGTGGGTATTAGTTCCCAGCTCTCCAAAAATTCCCATTCACTTTATATGTACAGGCTTGGTTTGGTAAACCAGCTGTTTTTCAATTTATTCCTTTGCCTCTCTGAATTCACCATATAGTCTGTCTGTGTCCAAAATATTCATGATTTAGAACCATTTTCAAGCACATCGANAAAATTCCCATTCACTTTATATGTACAGGCTTGGTTTGGTAAACCAGCTGTTTTTCAATTTATTCCTTTGCCTCTCTGAATTCACCATATAGTCTGTCTGTGTCCAAAATATTCATGATTTAGAACCATTTTCAAGCACATCGAATATCAGCATAAGATAAAACACTATCAGAGATAATGGCTTTAAAGCACTTAAATAAATAGTTGTGAAATTATTAAATAAAGATTGGAATCCAATAAAGTTTTAGTTTTAATATATAAATCATAAAGTCCTATTTAACATAACTGCTCTTTTCTGGTGAGATCTTTTTTGTAAACAATCTTAAATCCCAAAAATAAGCAATGTTTTTCTCTGTAATTTTTTTTTTTTTCTAACCTACACAGAAGTTCACACAACTCAGGCAGAATAAGATACAGTATCTTTTACCAGATTCCTTATAGCCGCTTCAGAGCTCATCAAACAGTTTTGGAAAAACATGTAAATGTGTCATATTGTAATATTTTTCTCCATTGTCATCTGTCATATATATAAAATTTACAGAAAGACATTTTTCTTGCTCCATACTTTGAAAATAGGATTTTATGAAAGTCAGTATTAGCAACTTGTCTATGGCCAGCCCCAGTAATAGTCATCCTGTCTCAAGGAGACTATCTCCTTCCATTTTTAGAAAGCGAAAAGGCTCATTAAGTACTTCTACACACTTTGAGGAAACTGAAAAGTGACCAAATAATTTCATTATGAATCCTCATTATCATAAGTAAGCAAATCACATCCCTTTTTAGAAGCCTTTCCTACAAGGTGTACAGGACATTAAGTGGGTAAGAGCTGTTCATTTTCTTTTGTAAAGAGTTTATAGGCTGAATGACATTTTCCAAAATTTACATTTGCAATGTCTTTCAAATATGCAGATAGATAAACAAAGTCTATTTTATGTCTGGACAAGATATTAACAGTCTTTTGTGTCTTCTGAAGTTTAATCAAAATCTTTATGGAAATCAGGAAGACAATTGAAACTTCATTTTTCAAATTGAAATATATAAGACCTAGGGGAAACATTATTTTGTTTCTGAGATTAAACACATCGCTTTTTTGTCATTAGTAAGATCTGACAGAATCAGCTGTACACTATAAGGAAGCAAAACATTGGTTATCAAAACTTCCCCTTTGTCTACCCTCTGAATCTGGAAAATACATCAGGAAAAATATACCTTTACTCAGGTATACAGAAAAATCATGGGAACAAGGCATCATTAATGCATGTTTACTCTTTTGGAATACTCAAGTTTATCCCATCGTTAATTTCAACTGAACATTGGTACCTTTTGAGGGGAGATTGAAAAAAAAAAAATAGCTCTTTATCTTACAAAAACTTTCCTGTCTCATTTTAGGTTTGTGAGATTCAGCCTCTATACATACATTCACACTTATGCCTGGTGACAAATTAATTTCAGCATTTTGTGCAGTATGCTTTGTTTTTGTTACCTATATAATCTAATTTCATGTATTTTTAATATAGCATAGTTGTTTAGCATTCTTTTTCAGTATTGTCATTACATTATAGCTGTTCTCAGTTTCATCAGCGAGCTCTTAGAAACATTGTCCCAGTACTAACAGTGTTAAAAATTAATTTAGCAGTCTTGATACAAAGTACAACAATTAATCCAAACATTTAAGTCAAAGAGGAATTGAGGATCACGAGACACTAAAGTTGCATACTTAGGTTTCATCAGTCAGAATAATGCAATAATGTTTGACTCTATACTAGGAACTGCAAATCAGGGTTTCCAACATCAACAGTCAGGGGGAAGAACAGCAGGAGTCACTAAGGAAAGTGAATATTCAATGCCACAGACATTTGATACTAAAAAATAGTGTTGCCTTCAGCCTCTGTTTTCTAAACAGTTGTATGGATTTTATATTTTTCTTTCAAACTCAACCTATCTCTGACCTCTGGAATAGTTTCATTGTCTTGGAGAACGTTTTCCCAGGATACCAAATTTGATTGCTAAAACTAGGACATTCCTGAGCAAACCTGGATAGGTAGTTACTCTGCCATTGATGCTGTGTCTGCCACATTACTAGTTGAATAATCTTGGGTAAATTACTTCTCTGTGCTCCAGTTTCTTCATCTGTAAATTTGAAGTAATAATAATATAATGTCATAGTGTTTTATAGGACTAAGTGACTACCCTAGTAAAATAAATTAGCATTTCTAGAAGAATCTGGTATTTTGAAAGTTGTGTGTCAGCTATCATTATCATCATCATTATTGTTATCACCATCATCATCACTGTCAGAAATGTTAAAGATGAAATTTTCTCTCTACCTCACTTCATTTCTTACCCTCACCCCACTTCTCTAAAATCTTTTTCTTATTTACTGCTTGATTACATCATTTATTTAAAAATATTCTAATTGGCCATTTTTTAAAAATCAACTGTACTTTTTAAAAACCTATATCCCCATTTAATTCTAAGCTACTGTAGGATACTTAGCTTCCATATTTCCTACTATTTTTTTTTTCTATTTCCTTCACTAATGCAGTTGTTAATCTGGCTCACCAAATGTGATGAAATTTAAAAAATAATAATAATTCAAATCAAGTAAATCTTACATAAGTTAGGCATACAGTGCTGTGCCTCTAAAACCAAAGAGATATTCTGAATAAGTTCTGTTGAACTCTGAAGACAGTTGGATATGTATGTTTTTGTGTGCTCTTACTTGCCAGTGTTTCTCTGAGCAATTAAAGTCTGAAAATATTTGATTGATTTTTTTTTCAATTTGATATAAATTTGGAAATTACTGCTGTGTTATTTGGTGGGCTGCGGTCTATGGGGTTGCACAAAGTCAGACACAACTGAAGCAACTTAGCAGCAGCAGCTGTGTTATCTTGGTTAATTTACATAAAAATCATAAGAAATGCAGCCTAATCATTCTTTTTACTGTTATTCAACTTTGACCTTCACCTTATTCCACAAAGAAAATCCTTATTTCCTCAAACCATTGAGCCCTTTATTTTGCCAAGTATTTGTGGGGTGACCTTTGTGTTTGATGATCTGTTAGAGCAATGCAAGAAACTTATTTCACAGAGTTCTTACCACATTTATCAGAAAATAGGACTTTCATAACCACACTGGCTTCAGTAAAATTCTTGAGTCAGAACAATGCCTTATGCTGATGTGATACATTAATAACAAATCTAGTGCTCCTACAATGGCAAAGAATAAAAAAACCAAACTAATTTTAGCTATATTACAAGTACTTCAGAACAAGATATGTTTGAGAGGCAATTTAAAAACCATATTATTATACCTTAGCAAATCTGACTCAACATTAAAATAATATGTTTTAATACAGAAAGTAAAACAGATTCTTGAAAATTACTGACCAACAAATAATAATTATTATAGGGTAATTGTTTAAGCAGTGTCTAGAAAATTCAGCTTTCTAAAAATATATAAAAGAGAAAACATATAGAGGGATTCAGAATTAATTCATACAGTTTGTGTCCCATCTAGAAACACTTATGAAGTTAAAATGAAAAGCATCTCAAAATCTATTTCTCCATCTTATTTGCTGACTTACTTTTTGGAAAATAAAGTTGGAAATATCAAAATTTACATAAGGGTCTTAGTTGACTCAGATTGAGTTATTTTTATATCATGAGGCAAAAACCACATTTCCCTGTTCCATGAATTTGGGCTTTGTTTTATTAAATATACCTATTGGTTTATTTAAGAGTTTTATATTGACAGAGTGAGTTTCACAAAACATCATTGTTTAAGCCATCTTTTTCCTTTGATGAAGTACTTATTTCTTTTGTGGTATTTGAATTACTCAGTAACCCAACAGTGACAGCACAAAGCAGATTCATTGAGATGAAGATAAAAGGGAAATCAGAAACTTTCTGTAGCATTTACAAAATATCTGCATTTCATATGTGAATATAAACTTCATAAAAAGCTGGAAAAACAAGTGTTATTTTCATAAAAATTTCTTCCTAAAATGGAAGAGTCAATGAATTTCCTGGAAGTATATTCTGATGAATCATTCTGCTTGTAAGATTTTCTCTCATAGTTCTCCATCATCTTTAAGAGGTTAATTGCCTTGAAGTTTTTTATTTTTATTTATTTTTATTTTTTGTGAATTTTCCAAATGTTTATAGTAACAGTTTATGGTATACTGGTACATAAACAGTTTATGGTACTCTGGAAAAAATATGTATAGAGGCGAAATTAAGTACCTTTGGGCTTTGTTATTTAAACATCATAAACACAATTGTATAGTAATGAAGGGCTTCCCAAGTGGTCCTAGTGGTAAGGAACCCATCTGCCAATGCAGGAGACTTAAAAGATAAAGGTTCAATCTCTGACCTGGGAAGATCTCCTGGAGAAGGGTATGGCAACCGACTCCAGTATTCTTGCCTAGAGAATCCCATGGACTGAGGAGCCTGGCAGGCTACAGTCCACAGGGTCACAAAGAATTGGACATGACTGAGGCAACTTAGCACACACATATAGCAATAAAGGTTGAATTCAGATTCTAAAGTTAAAATTTGCCTCCTCATATGCTATGGACATATTTTCCTCTTAATTTATAATAATACAAATATTATTAATGATATAAAGTAAACTGGCAATGTTATAAGAAGAAATTAGGTAATTCATTAGTTGGTTGCAATAATGTTTGATATCCTTAGGCAAAATAGCATTAACATTTGTTCTTGTTACAGTTATTTTTTTTTTTCTACCCTGTATTATTCATATAGACTTTTGACTTTTAAATGAAGGTTGCTGTCAAGCATGAAAAAATTTAAGTATATTTTTAGATTAACCAAGAACAGAGAAACATTGACTTCCTTACTTTCACATATATTATCTTACTTACCACACAATAATCTGAATCCTCTGTTATTTTATCTCTATATGTATGAGGTTTTGATATTGTAAAGGTAGGTAGTTCTTCAAGATAGCAATTGCAAAATTAGAGTGACAAGGTTAAATCCTCATCTTTCGACTCTCAGATTTACTCTGTAGTCCTCTTATTTCCATGCAGAGTTTTGCCTTCCTTGTCATAATTGACACCTTGATATATCCACATATTTTAAGATATTGTGGTTTAACAGCCTCCTCATTCTCCAGCTCTATTTTTTTAATATCTTACTCAAGATTTTAGAGCAGGTGATTTATGAACCAAAGTGGGTGTTCCCTGCTGGTCCAATGGTTAAGACTCTGCTTCCACCGCAGGGATTCAATCCTTGGTCAGGGAACTAAGATCTCACGTTCCTGCATGTCGCATGCCATGCGATGTGGCCAAAAACAAGTCCCAAAGATTGGGCAGCATGATACGAGTTTTATTTATAATCTAAGGCCATTTCAGAAGAGAGGAATAATTAGAGAGAGATTCATTTATCCAGTTCATATATTAATTGTGCATCTACTCTAGGATGCAACTTTATAGGACCTGAGGATACATTGGGGATCAGAAGATAAAACAACTTATTCTCTTGGAGTGCAATTTCTAGTAGAGGCCACAGATGATAAATACTAATAAAGTATCTAATATAGGTAAATGTTAAGGGGAAAATAATACAGGAAAAGTAATAGAGTCAATTGAGTAAATGATGTCTGCAATTTTAGATGGGATGATTAAAAAAAAAAAAGCTCTGTGAGAAGGTGACATTTGAATGAAGTAGTGAGTGGATTAAATCACACAGCTATCTTTGGAAGAGCATTCCAGACCAAGAGAACATCAAGTACAAAGTTTGTGAGGTTGGAATGTGCTGGACATATTCATGGGCCAAAGGAGGCCAACTGGGGTTGAGTAAACTGAGCCAAGGGGAGAATAGAAAATGTTTCCACAGAAGCACAGATTTCTGGGACCTTGTAGATCTTTGTAAAGACATTGGTTTTTACTTTTATTGAAATGGGAGACATTGGATGCTTCCATCAATGAGTCTTATTATCTGACTCACTGATGGAAGCATCCAATGTCTCTATCTTGTTGAATAGAGAGGAAAGGGCAATAGATGAGGGTAAAAGTAGGGGGTTCATTTAGGAGGCTGTTAAAAAAAATCAGGTGGTTCTAACCAGTGTGGTACAATTGAGATGACTGGCAGCTGTCAGATAGAAGACAGGATCTATGAGATTTCTTGATGGATTAAGAGTAATTTGTGTGTGTGTGTGTGTGTGAGTGTGTGTGTGTGTATAAAAGGAATCAATATGATTATGATTCTGAAGTTTTTGGCCAGAAAACTTCAAAGAATTAAATGTTGCTATTTACTGAAATGAGNCGTGCTGCGATTCATGGGGTCACAAAGAGTCGGACACGACTGAGTGACTGAACTGAACTGAACTGATAAAGAATTTCCTTAAATGTTTAGTGACAAATATTTTTCTAAATTGATCATTATCACAAATTTGCCTTTTAAGTTGTATATAATCCTTAACCTGATGAAAAAACTACATGTTACTATCCCATAAGTAATCATCACACGTGGATATTTTTTGTTTCTCTTTCCACTTTGAACTTTCTACAGAACAGAGAGCAACAACTAGGATTCTATAATATAAAATTATGCACAATCCTATAGTGTCAACAAGTAGTATATGAAATTTCTAAAAAGCACCAATAAAATAGCAGAGAGGCAAAGATGTGATCCTTGATTTCCCTAATTCTAGCAGACTGAGGAGACCTTTGTAAAGAGACCTGTGAACTGCTATGACTTCCAGGTAATCTGATTTTTCATCTGACAGTCTTCTTCTTTGCTGCTTGGTACAGCAAGCTGCTAGTATGACAGAATTGGCTACTTGCTTCTGTTTCTATGGTTATAGGTGCCCAAACAAAAGTAAAATGATTTCAAGTCTATTCTGTAAGCTGTGTGTGGGAAAGAGAATAATATCCATCCCATCCCTACAAAAATGTTTATGCCATAATTCCTGGAAGCTAAGAATCTCTTATATTGCATGCCAAAGGATCTCTGTGGGTAAAATGGAGCTCACACACTTTACTGAGATTACCCTGAATTGTCGGGATGAGGCCAATGTAACCATATAGGTCTTTAAAAATGGAAAAGGAAGGCAGAAAGTCAAAGTGAGATGGCAGTGGGAGAAGCAGGGAGTGATTCAAAACATGAAAGGGGCTAGATATGTCTTGGCCAACTTTGGAAAAAGGAGGAGATGGCCAAAAGCCTTACATGGATAGTCTCTGGAATGAGTGCATGTAGTGTATATGATGCAGCCATCCTACTCCTCACCACCTACTGGACAGAAATGAAAACATATATTATACACAGACTTGTATATGGATGTTCATAACACTGCTAGCCTGAAATGGAAATGACTAATATTTCTATCAACAAGTGAACAGATAAATATATATTTAATACATAATCATACAAGAAAATACTACACATAAAAACAAGAGTTATTATAACATGCTACTCCACATATGTATCTCAAATAATTATACCAAGTGAAGAAGCCAGACAAGAAAAATAATATACACTTTTTAGTTCCATTTATATGAAAACTATAGAAAATTAAAACTAATCCCAGTCACATGGACAGAGGTGCCTGGCAGGCTATAACCTATGAGGCTGAAAAAGAGACATGACTTAGTGACTAAGCAACAATAGTGACAAAACCTCCCAATGTTTGGTGGAGATCAAGGAGACGCAGGATACAAAAATAGGCAAGAATGAAAGATTACTTAGTGGCACATGGAAACTTCTGCAAGTGATGGGTATTATATATTAATTATCTTGATATTACAGGTAGTTTTACAAGGGTAAAAATCTGTATACTCCCTCATACTGATATTTAAATACATGAAATTTATTTCTAGGTCAATTGCATCTCAAACCAAGCCAATAAAAATCCTAGTAATAAATGATACTTTGATGTCTCAGTAAGCAAGATACTTCCATATGATTTGAATGAAATACTAACTCTAAATGCTTTGCTATTATAAATACAGTAAAAATACATTTTTGCTGGAGGCAAGTAAACTTTGTGTATGTGATGTCTTAAATATCCATTATCTGCTTTAGAATGTTACACAGAATTTTAAAATTGTCAGTAGATTTTAGGTAAAATACTTAGACTCTCAGCTCCTTGACAGAAATCTCTAGTGAATGTTGAAAGTAGTAAAGTGGTAATATATTACAGTGTTCTATTCCAACGCATTTACATTTTAGTGGCAAGTGAGGGGCACGTTTATGGGGTCTAGAGGACCCCACAGAATTTTTTACTGTAGAGTTTACATCTAATGGATTAAGTTTATTATGCCAAGCAGATGTTTGCAATTAATTATATATATATATAATTCTAGATAATATGCTTTATGTCATCCTAATTACAGTAAAATTTGAATGGGCTTTTTAAATTACAGATTTTAAAATAGTATAATGCATATAATCAATTATAAAGTCATGGGAATAATATAAATTAATTGTTATTGTTCAGTTGCTAAATTGTGTCTGACTCTTTGTGACCCCATGGAATGTAGTAAGCCAGATTACTCTGTCTTTTGGAGAAGGCAATGGCATCCCACTCCAGTACTCTTGCCTGGAAAATCTCATGGACAGAGGAGCCTGATGCGCTGCAATCCGTGGGATCACTAAGAGTCGGACATGACTAAGCGACTTCACTTTCACTTTTCATTTTCCTGCATTGGAGAGGGAAATAGCAACCCACTCCAGTGTTCTTGCCTGGAGAATCCCAGGGATGGGGGAGACTGGTGGGCTGCTGTCTATGGGGTGGCACAGAGTCGGACACGACTGAAGCGACTTAGCAGCAGCAGTAGCAGCAGTTTGCTCAAATTCATGTTCATTGAGTTGGTGATGCTATCAGCCATCTCATCCTCTGCCACTCCCTTCTCCTTTTAGCCCTCAATCTTTCCCTGCATTAGGGTCTTTTCCAATGAGTTGTCTCTTTATATCAGGTGGCCAAAGCATTGGAGCTTCAGCTTCAGCGTTAGTTCTCTCAATGAATATTCAGGACCGATTTCCTTTAGGACTGACTGATTTGATCTCCTTGCAGTCTAAGGGACTCTCAAAAGTCTTCTCCAATGCCATAGTTCAAAAGCATCAGCTCTTCAGTGCTCAGCTTTCTTTATGGTCCAGCTCTTACATCCATACATGACTACTGAAAAAAAACATAGTTTTGACTATACAGACCTTTGTCAGCAGAATGATGTTTTTGCTTTTTAATATGCTGTCTATGTTTGTCATAGCTTTCTTCTAAGAGGCAAGCATCTTTTAACCGTATGGCTGCAGTCACCATCCACAGTGATTTGGAGCCCAAGAAAATAAAATCTGTCACTGTTTCTGTAAAACAAAACAAAACTCAAAAATCTAATTTTAAAAACAAAGGCATTTATCTTTAGTATTTCCAAGGTTTGAATTTCACCAGCTTGTGTTGACAAATATTATCCCTAAAAATGTCACCTTCTCATTTACAAATTAACAGAAATACTCATGTAAAATAATAACCACATATATTTAGATATTCAGTGCTCTTTGAAAGGTTGGGAAAAAAGACAAAAAGTTTTTCAGTCCCTTTGTCATGTCTAGAAAATATAAACAGAATTTTTTTCTAATTTTACCATCCTTTTGTACATATATGTGAAAAGTTTACTCCAAATCTTAATAAGTTCTATTGAACTGAAAAGAATTTCTGAGAGAAGAAAACAATATTGTTTATTTTACAACTATTTTCTAAAGAGATCTAAAATATAGATCTTCAAGATATAAAAAATGTTTATCTAATTATCTTATATATATCAAATATCCACTATTTTGAAGGACTTTATACATTTCTTTGCATATGTTTTCTTCTCAGTCTATCCTGTTATTAAGCATCCATAAAGATGTAATACTGGGATTACCGGGAAAATCAGTATAAATTCCTGTTATTCCATCTCGTCTCTTGTTTAGTCATGAAGTCATTTCTGACTATTTTGTGACTCCATGGTCTGTAGCCCACCAGTCTCCTCTGTCCATGGAGTTTCCCAGGCAAGAATACTGCAGTCTGCTATTTACTTCTCCAAGGGATCTTCCTGACCCAGGGTTTGAACTCGTGTCTCTTATGTCTCCTGCACTTGCAGGTGGATTCCTTACCACTAGGGCCACTGGGAAGCTTGAACTGTAAAGAAGCTCTTCCTGTGCTCAAACCTATGCTTTTATCAACAGCAAGTCACTGCCACCAAAAATGGACAAAACTAGCAACTTCTCCTCCCCAATATTGGTATCTTAATTCTTATTAAAATTGAAAAAAATATGATAATTAACATAAAATTATAAAAGTGTAACAAAAATACCATCTCCCAAGAACTCTTTGCCTATTTAGGTGTCCATGAGATATTAACATCACTTGTTCAAGAGTTACCAACACTCAAGCTTTTCTTTTCTTTTTTTTTTTTTNCAAATAGAACTGCCTTATGACCCAGCAATCCCACTGCTGGGCATACACACCAAGGAAACCAGAACTGAAAGAGACACATGTACCCCAATGTTCATTGCAGCACTGTTTATAATAGCCAGGACATGGAAACAACCTAGATGTCCATCAGCAGATGAATGGATAAGAAAGCAGTGGTACATATACACAATGGAGTATTACTCAGCCATTAAAAAGAATACATTTGAATCAGTTCTAATGAGATGAATGAAACTGGAGCCTATTATACAGAGTGAAGTAAGCCAGAAAGAAAAACACCAGTATACTGACACACATATATATGGAATTTAGAAAGATAGTAATGATGACCCTGTATGTGAGAGAAGCTTTTCTTTTTAAAAAATGTATTGTTTTGAATGTACGTGGTCTCTGTTGCTGCACGAGGGCTTTCTCATTGCAGAGAGCAGGGGCTACTCTCTAGTTGCATGGCTCAGGCTTCTCATTGTGGTGGCTTCTCTTCACAGGCTCTAAGCACTCCGGCTTCAGTAGTTGTAGCACATGGGGTTAGTTGCCCTGAGGCACTGCTATTTTCCTGGCCCAGCAATTGAAGCAGGGCCCCCTGCTTTGCAAGGGGGATTATTAACCAGTGGACCACCAGGAAAGCCCTCAAGTTGTTCTCTGGGTCTGTGATTTCTATAGAAGAGATGGTCACACATCTGGTTAACGGTGTTTCTATTTGTTTATTGCTATACTCTCAAAATTGAATAGCATGATTATACTATCCAGACAGATATCATTTTCTTGGGAATATTATGAGTTTGGTGTTCAGAGTGAATCACTGGAATGAACTGTGCAAGCACACATGCCTGGGAAGTCAGATGCCAGGGAAATCATCACTAAGCAAAGGATGACTATTCCTCAAGGGAAGTCAAATCTCTTACTCAGATTATAGAGAAGGATATTTATTAATCTGTATTCATATTTTAATAAATGGAACAGAATTCTTAGAACACAGTGATGTCTACACTGAAGTTGCTATTTACTCAATTCATTTGAGAAAAAACAAATATTTATTTATATTTGTTTAACCTTTACTCTCCTAGGTGTTGATTAAATATTTTACTAATAAAATATTTTCATTAAATATGTTTTATTACATATGTTTTCTACTTCCCACATACTGTTTTGAAGCATTAGATTCTCCTTTTCTCTATATAGTCTATTTTTTTAATTAGAAATTCTATTAGGATGAATCAGATGATAAATAGAAATCAATACAGATTTACAAATAATGGCCCTGTGCAAGCTTTCGAAATAATTGTAATCAGTTTTAATTTTTAATGAAATTAATTCTAATTAAAAGTTGTATCTGGGATGAAATTTGAAAAACAGATTATTTCAAGGCTTTCAATATTATATGGAAATTTTTAATAACATCTTTTTCAAACTGGCTTCTGATTTTTAAAATTATTTTGTCATTTCATTTTTTACTGTTGTCCCCCCTTAAAATTATTTATTAATCTGAAATATCACCAAAATAGTATTTTTAATATTTAATCTCAGCACAAAATTAATAGCACTATGTAAGAGTATCTTTCCATGTTACACTATGAAAGATTTTAATTGATTTGGTATAATTTGGGGCCATTTTATGATGTTTATTTTCCATCACTGTAAGTGTTTAAAAGCTGATATAAATTTCAATCTGTAAACAGATTTATGAGAACATTTTAAAATACATTTTCCATTCTCTGAATAACAATTCACTTGGTTTTGTAATAGATCAAGTTTTGACATTAAAATTTGGATGTGATATTGCTTGTCATGGCAACCCATTTGCACTCATCAAAGTCTCTACATTGAAAGAAAGATATTTCACTTTTTAAAGCAATAAATTCAATCAAATTATATTTTAAAATATATAAGTTAATTATAATTGCAGCTTAAAAATCATCCTTAGGTTAAAAAACATTCAGTTCAGTTCAGTCGCTCAGTCATTTCCGACTCTTTGCAATCCATGAACTGCAGCATGTTAGGCCTTCCTGTCCATCACCAACTCCCGGAGTCTACTTAAACCCATGTCCATTGAGTTGGTGATGCCATCCTACCGTCTCATCTTTTGTGGTTCCCTTCTCCTCCCACCCTCAATCATTTCAAATGAGTCAGCTCTTCACATCAGGTGGCCAAAGTACTGGAGTTTCAACTTCAACATCAGTCCTGCCAATGAACACCCAGGACTGATCTCCTTTAGGGTGGACTGGTTGGATCACTTTGCAGTTCAAGGGACTCTCAAGAGTCTTCTCCAACACCACAATTCAAAAGCATCCATTCTTCAGTGCTCAGCTTTCTTCACAGTCCAACTCTCACATCCATACATGACCACTGGAAAAACCATGGCCTTGACTGGATGGACCTTTGTGGCCAAGTAATGTCTCTGCTTTTGAATATACTATCTAGGTTGGTCATAGCTTTCCTTCCAAAGAGTAAGCATCTTTTAATTTCATGGCTGCAATCACCATCTGCAGTGATTTTGGAGGCCCCCCAAATAAATTCTTACACTGTTTCCACTGTTTCCCCATCTATTGCCCATGAAGTGATGGGACCAGATGCCACAATCTTCATTTTCTGAATGTTGAGTTTTAAGCCAACTTTTTCACTCTTCTCTTTCGACTTTCATCAAGAGGCTCTTTAGTTCCTCTTCACTTTCTGCCTTTAGGGTGGTGTCATCTGGGTATCTGAGGTTATTGATATTTCTCCTGGAAATCCTGATTCCAGCTTGTGATTCATCCAGCCCAGCATTTCTCATGATGTACTCTGCATATAAGTTAAATAAGCANTTAATTTATTTATTTTTTAAATTTTACTTTACAATACTCTATTGGCTTTGCCATACATCGACATGAATCATAATTTTTGATATTTATCCTTTTTAAATTGCAATGGAGATTAAATGGAAGCTAAAGCTATACTGATGTAAGAGGGTCCAGCTCCTAGGACATTTGGTCTAAATGGTGCAGGGTTATAACCATTCAAAAACAAATATTAAGCATTTTTTATGTGTCATGTCCAGTACTGAGTGCTAGAATATAATAATAAGATATATGCTTTAAAAGATATCGGCACATAATATGTAGTTCATGTCAAAGGTGATTTGAATTATATAGTGCTCACAAACATGAAACCTTGGAAATAAGAATACTTGATCTGTTATAGCATTGTTAAAGCTATACTCCTATTTGGAGTTTTAGTCAATTGACCATCCTCTTGAAGAAGGGTTGGTTTTTATCATGGCTTGGTCTCCTGAAATTTCTGATATGACAGATATAAAGAATGCTAAACTCATAGATCTTGTTCACATTTAATGCCCATTATTCTTTCTCTTTCATCTTACGGATAAAATTCAAGTGGTGAGTTGCATTCGATCACAGTATGGTATATATAAGGTTGTTGATGTTTATGTTTTCTGAGCTAGACCTGAAAGATGATTATTAATTAATTGCTAGACTTTTTTGTTCTTCATTTGAGTGTTTTGTACTTTTTGTACTGTTGTTTTGACATTTAGTATTCTTTTGTTAATAACTCTGCTTGAGGTTAAGACCTGTGAAGGCACTGAGTATAGTATATATACATTTCTAATAATGAAACTACCCAGGAAAGGCAGAAGTTATTTGGTTTCTTTTTTTCTTTTTTTTTTTAGTTTTATAGGTCTTTAGGATACATTTGAGAATGTATTATATCTGTCATTTATGGAAGACTGCTGTGCTGAACGTTGGTGCTTGATATTAAATTAGTGTCTTTCCTTTAAGTCAAAGAAGAGAGAAAATAGCCCTCTGTTCAGGGAACCAGTAGCACTAACCACTCTCCAATAGTAACAGTAATTTAAGCTATCAGAGACCAACACTAGTCTGTGTCCCCTGGAGAAAAAAGCAGTTAAAGCAAAATTTCATGTGGTTTTTCTTTCATGATTTGAGCTCCTTCTGAGAAATACATCTAGAGTTATGCAGGAATATATCAAAACTGTTTCATTGACAGTGTCCTAGCAGAGTTCTTTATCAGATAACAACTGTGAAGTTGTATCTGGCGGTATGTGAAGTGCTGTGATTCAGGTTGCAGCATGGTGGCTCACTTGTAAGGAGAATTTCCACATTCAGAATAATCTTTGTATGAAGTTTCCATAAAACATAAAAGGAAAAAGTCTGGATAAAATAAAAAATTAAAAAAAACTGTGTGTATATATATATATATATATGCATATATATATATTTCTAATGTGATCTAACAATGTGGGAGTCAATGAAATATAAATAGTAACTCCATCCTAAAACAAAAATCATTGTGTATGATCTCTACAGTTGAAAAGATGTCAATTAGAAACATATCTCTGTTTTCTACTAAAAAATTTCCTATGTACATGTAATTCTTTTTTCTACTTATGCATAGACCCATAAAAATCAGTGTGATTGAATTGTGTCTTTTAAAATTTTACATAAATGGAATCATACTGTATAGGTACTTTTTCTACTTGCATTTTTTAAAGTCTAATATTATATTTTTGAGAAGCATTCATGTTTGGAACTGTACCTCTAGAACACTAATTTTCTACTCCTCTTTTGAATATCATTTCCTAACTATCAACCAATATTTATTTATTCCCTTTTTGATGGAAGCTAGGTCTTTAAGACTTTTCAAGAAACCTAGAAAGAAAAAGGGAATTGACAGTCAGAAAATTTCTCAAGTCTGCTCCAACATGTTGGCACATCAATGTGTTAGGTTACTGTAAATTCTAAAGCTTCACAGAAGTGATTTTGGATGGAGACAAACTATCATAGAGATAGAGTTTTGAATCTTAGAACAAAGACACAAATGAGATTGTGGAAAAACCAAGAAACGTGTTAGGTATGGAACTCACAGGTCTATAGTGAGTGAGTGAAGTCGCTCAGTCGTGTCCAACTCTTTGCGACCCCATGGACTGTAGCCTGCCAGGCTCCTCCCTCCATGGGATTCTCCAGGCAAGAGTACTGGAGTGGGTTGCCATTTCCTTCTCCAGGGGATCTTCCCGACCCAGGGATTGAACCCAGGTCTCCTGCATTCCAGACAGACACTTTAACCTCTGAGCCACCAGGGAAGCCCACAGGTCTATAACAGAGCCACAAAATGCAGTTTCAATGTGGAAGTTCTCATGAGCATATTTCTTTTTCATAATTCTACTATCTGTTTTGGGCTTCTTATATAGTTTAGTAATTTTGAATGCTTATTTTCCATCCGTATGTAACAGGTTCTATTCATGTAAAACCTTACAGGGATCACAATTCTTGATCTCTTTAAGCCCTTCAGTGTGAATATAAATCCAATGACTATCCTTTTTCTTTTAGATCTTCTACTAAATAAATGGTACACATATGTGACTGTCCTTCAGAATTAACTGGGAATCTTTATAAAATCACGTACTTTTATGAACTCGACCTTGGAAATTCTGATAAAGGATTTATAGAACAGATAAATTATAATTTTTATTTAAAAAACAACAATAATTCAGAGAACATTTCAATTAAGATACCACTTCCCAAAATGTATAACAATTTTTAAAGAAAATATTCCCTAGCAAGAGTTGTTTAAAAACAAGTTGTAAAAAAGCAACATGGTGTAGAAAAATGAAAAGATTTACCTTGAAATCTTTGGCCAGAACTAAGTTGTTTTGCTTCAACTATTTATATGCTGAAAATGAACATATCTAAGTAAGGTGTGAACACTACTGACAAACTGATTTACACCTCAGAGTAAAAATAAAATGCTTTACCTGTGAACTAGGAAAAAATAAACAAGTCGTCTTACTCATTGTTTGTGTGGAAGATTTTTAGTACATTTTAAAAATCATGTTTCATGAATCCAGCCCCTTATAAAACTTTGTAATTGGTTATGTATGATTGGAACTTACGTATTTTCTGTCATGTTTCTAGCATAGTGATGCTGTCCATGACCTTCTTCTGGATGTGATCACCTGGGTTGGAATTTTGCTGTCCCTTGTGTGCCTCCTGATTTGCATCTTCACATTTTGCTTTTTCCGTGGGCTCCAGAGTGACCGTAACACCATCCATAAGAACCTCTGCATCAGCCTTTTTGTAGCAGAACTGCTCTTCTTGATTGGGATCAACAGAACAGATCAACCAGTAAGCAACTTATGTTGTTATCAGAAAACAATTTCTCCACTTGTAGCTTCCCAATACTCAAAATACTCTTATTTGAAAGTGTCCTCACTTCCAGTTGTCTTAGTTACAAATTTTCATATTTTATTCAGTTTTCCCTTTTGCATGTCAATTGTCATAAAGAAGTAGTGAATATATGGATGTATGAATGTACATTTCTTGAAAAATTCTGTTCATAAATTTGCCTTTCTAAGGAACCATGTTTCTTTATTAGTCTTTATTTTTTAATCACAGAGCTGAATATTGAGGAGAGTTAAGTCATTTAGGGAATGCAGGAGTATCTTTTCTAACATGTATTTGTTGTTCTTTCATAATAAACTTTTTAAAGACAATGGAAATTATGTTGAAAATTGCATGTCTAACATGACTTTTTTAATATAAATTTATTTATTTTAATTGGAGGATAATTACCTTACAAGATTGTATTCATTTTGCCATACATCAACATGAATCTGCCACGGGTGTATATATGTTCCCCATCCTGAACCCCCCCTCCCACCTCCCTCCCCATACTATCCCTCTGGGTCATCCCAGCAAAAGAGATACAGTTGTATAGAAGTCTTTTGGACTCTGTGGGAGGGGGCGAGTGTGGGATGATTTGGGAGAATAGCATTGAAACATGTATAATATCATATGTGAAATGAATCGCCAGTCGAGGTTCGATGCATGATACAGGATGCTAACATGACTTTTCTAATTGACTTATTTTGGAAAATAGTTCAAACTGTATATTGTTTTTATACTTTATATACTTGTCCCAAATTTTGTTTTACACTTTTTATTTTTTCAAGTTCTTTTTACATTTTAAATGCTAACATCATACTTTGTTACTAATGACGTTTAGCCATATCAAGAAAGGAAGGGAAGGAGGGAGAGAAGAAAGGAGGAAGGAAGGGAGGTAAAGAAATAAAAGAGGATAACAAGGAATAGTACCAGCCAACTGTTCTTGATAAAAACCAAACAGAAAATATGATCAACAGATAATATCTAATATATTAAACAAATTTTATGCCCACTTTTAACTTTTGTGAGGCCATTTCTATGTCCTTGAGATTTATGAAAATAGCACATTTGTTCTCATGACTAAAACTACAAATGAAAACTCATTTTTTAGAAGACTTTTAGGCATAATAAATAATTCGTTCACTTAATGCTGTTCTCTGGTATGAGCCCATATGTGTAGTCTTTACAATGAAAAAGCACTTGAATTCATGTTTGTGATTACACATTCATGATTAATTAAAGGATGCAATTGCAGTGATTATACTTTTAATTGGTTATCATATACAAATGTGACAATTTTTCTCAGAAATGCATATAGATGAATAAGAAATCGAAGTGCGTATCTTTTTCTCCAGAAACTACTCTCTGATAACAAAAGTTAATAGTTGAAGCCCTAACTCTAAAAATCAAGAAACTGATATTTCCCAAGAAAAAATCATTTCATTTTCTTTTTAACCTGCAATTCAACTGCTCTTTGATTTTTCTTTCATTTAGAAACCTTATTTTTGCTTCCTGATGATACATATGGTATGATAAACTTCTCCAAATTGTGCAAACTGCACAAAACTAATTTCTGACAATAGCATGAGGACAATGATTGATATGAAACTTGGATAGGTGCAGTTCAGCCCAACTGTCTTTACTCTTGTTGCTGGATATGTGTCCTTTTCCTGCATCTTATATGGCCGTTAGGCTTTGCTTTCTCTGTGGGCCTCCCTGGTGGCTTAGACATTAAGGAATGCTGGGGACATAGGCTCAATTCCTGGGTTGGGTAGATCACCTGGAGAAGGGAATGGCAACCCACTCCAGTGTTCTTGCCTGGAAAATCCCATGGACAGAAGAGCCTGGTGGGCTTCTAAAGTCCATGGGGTTGCAAAGTGTCAGATACAAGTGAGTGACTTTCACTTCCCTTTTCTCTCTCTAGCTCCTTTGGTGCCTGACTTCCTTATCACCCCTTCATTATCTCTCTAACCAAAGGATATAGACCTGCCTTTTGCCTCATTTCTCAAGGATCAACTCATCATTGAATCCATACTAATCAGATCATTTGTATGAATTTGTTTCCTTTTTTTAATAGGAACCACAGATTTTACTTAGGACTCATAAAAATAAAGACTTCCCCTCCAGAAGAGTGAGAATTTCAGGAACAGACATAAGAAAATTAATATATGGTCAGCTGAAACTTGTAGTACCTTAGAAAATATGACAGAGTAAGGGCCAGCTGCCTTTTTTACCAAGCTTGTGTAGACCAGCACTTAGTAAAATAACACAAAAAAATAAGAAAATGAAAGCACTTATGGAACAGTTTATTTTTACCAGATCTACTTTTACATCTTTGCAGTATACAAACTTCGCAATTCAGCTCAAATCCTTTCTGAAGCAAGGCAAGGAAGGAATAAACAATTAATAATAAGTAATAATCTCATGAACTATTTTTTTATTTTGAGCTATTTTTCTCCTTGGTTTTAGTGTTTCTCCTTCATTTACATTGAAGAATTTAGTATGTTAATAAATACAGGATTATTTATACAGGACCAAGAAAAAAATTTGTGAGATCTATTTTAAAACCTTTAGACTAATCTCCAGTATAATTATCAATAGGATCTTCTTAGAACCTTTTCTTACCTGTTATACTTTTTTCTTATTATAATGCTCTGCTTTCATCCATATATATTATTAATAAAATGTTAAATATGGCAAATAGATGAAAAAACAGTGGAAACAGTGACAGACTTTATTTTGGGGGGCTGCAAAATCACTGCAGATGGTGACTGCAGCTATGAAATTAAAAGATGCTTGCTCCTTGGAAGAAAGTTATGACCAACCTAGCAGCATATTAAAAAGCAGAGACATTACTTTGCCAACAAAAGTCTGTCTAGTCAAAGCTATGGTGTTTCCAGTAGTCATGTATGGACGTGAGAGTTGGACTATAAAGAAGGCTGAGTGCTGAAGAATTGATTCTTTTGAACTGTGGTGTTGGAGAGGACTCTTGAGAGTCCCTTGGACTTCAGGTAGATCCAGCCAGTCCATCCTAAAGGAAATCAGTCCTGTATATTCATTGGAAAGACTGATGCTGAAGCTGAAACTCGATTACTTTGGTCACTTGATGCGAAAAATTGGCTCATTTGAAAAGACCGTGATGCTGGGAAAGATTGAAGGCAAGAGGAGAAGGGGATGACAGAGGATGAGATGGTTAGATGACATCAACTACTCAATGGACATGAGTCTGAGTAAACTCCAGGAGTTAGCGATAGACAGGGAGGCCTGGCGTGCTGCAGTCCTTGGGGTCCCAAAGAGTCAGACACGACTGAGCGACTGAACTGAACTGAACTGATGATTTTAAAATATAGGTTATATTTGATTATGTTTTAATATATGAATTAAGTATATGAATTTTAAGAATCTTGTCTCAATTCTTTTGCAGACCTATTTTATTACTGTAGTCTTGATAAATATTTATTTTAACTTTATGGCAATTGAAACTTCATTAGATAGTTATCTGACTGACTCATGTGTTCCTTTCCCTAGATTGCCTGTGCAGTTTTTGCCGCCCTATTACATTTCTTCTTCTTGGCTGCCTTCACCTGGATGTTCCTGGAGGGAGTGCAGCTCTATATTATGCTAGTGGAGGTTTTTGAGAGTGAACATTCGCGAAGGAAATACTTCTACCTGGTCGGCTATGGGATGCCTGCCCTCATTGTGGCTGTGTCAGCTGCTGTAGACTATAGGAGTTATGGAACTGACAAAGTGTAAGTTTATGTTTTCTATCCTTTTTTCCCTTCTTTTTAAATCTAGTTGAAATGGAACTTTTAATTTTCTCAGAAACTAAGATCTTGATATCACCTTACAGCAATAAATGACAGAACTATAGAAGCAAGTGAGGATAATTCAATTCACGGGTTGTACTTTTGTTATGATGTATAAACAAAGATAATATTCTAAGATTCCACATCTACATTACAAATTTGAGTAATTGTAAAGGGACGATACTTTTAATATCTTTCAGAGCATTGAAACTTTTGTCAAATCAAGAATTAGCTATGTTAAAGATGTGTACTCAGAGGAGAGTGTAGTCTCTGACATTGAAACCTTGTCTCCTTCCTGACATATCAGTTCTAGTCACTATAAAGTAACTTATACCATTAATAGAAAGGTATGGACAGAGGAGCCTGGTAGGCTGCAGTCCATGGGGTCGCTAGGGTCGGACACTACTGAGCGACTTCACTTTCACTTCTCACTTTCATGCATTGGAGAAGGAAATGGCAACCCACTCCAGTGTTCTTGCCTGGAGAATCCCAGGAACGAAGAAGCCTGGTGGGCTGCCGTCTATGGGGTCGCACAGAGTCGGACACGACTGAAGCAACTTAGCAGCAGCAGCAGCAGACTTATAGGATCAGGGGCAACTTGTGGTTTCCCTTTTTTCCCTGGGTAGCTACTGGGGTCTAGTGATGACCTTTATTTTCAACATACCTTCAGATTGGTGAGACATACCCATAGAGATATTAAGCATACTTATAGAAAGAAATTCAGTGAAGAATATCCCTGTAATTGACATCATTATAATATCTGGGATCCTGAGAATTAATTAGTTTTCATAGAATAAAGTTTAGAAAGAAGAACAAGATAGATCTCTGATGAATACTCACATTTAAGACAAAGATTGAGGAAAGAAAATAAAAATAGAGAAGGAAAAGAGGTGAAAGAATAAAACCTCTGAACTATGGAGAAAGTGAGAAAAAGTTTCAAGGTGGTGCTTTATGTCCAAGGTAATGTAAGTAGGGTAAGCGTGGAGGAAAAATCATTTGTCCTATTTTGATAAAGTGCTAGAAACAGAAGCCAAATTGGAAGATGTGAAGAGAGAAGTCAGTGGCAATAGAGTCTTCATGTGTTATCTACAGCTTGAAAACATTTGATTGAGAAATAGTACAAATATTAATTTATGATAGCAGAGATGAAGAATTTTTAAAAGTGAAGCTGCAAGAACATCTAGGGTGTGAAGAATCAAGTTGGAAAGAGGAAATTAGTAGAGAGAAAGTATCTTATGCCTCATTTGTATTCAACATATATAGGCTGAATGAAAAGGAAAGGTCCTAGGGGGGTAGAAAAGCATAGATTAGACGTAAGATGAGAAAAACCTCTATTCAGTACTGAAAGTGGCCTTAGAATTCACCTAGTCCAAGGCATTAATTTTACAGATGAAAAAATCGGGAGCCAGTTAAACTGCCTTGCCCATGATGATAGAGGTAGATGGTGGCAGACATGTAATGAAATAAGTCAGGTTTATTTCCACTAAAACTAGGATGTTTTTGAAAGTCAGATGACCCTTGTCTTCTGAGGTATGAAGAAAATAACAGATAAGATAAATTTGGAAGTGGAGGAATTTTTCCATCAAGTAGGAGATGCTGATCTTTGCTGAATGAATAGGTGAGGTCATGTTAAAAAGACAGGAGATTTGAAAAGCTTTGAAATGAGCACTATGGAAAATGTTTTAAGGAGCCAATTAGATATTAATAAAAAGATTTCCAAGCAATAGTGAAGGCTCAGATGAGGTTAGATAACATCAATTTATAAAGAAGTTAATAAGCCAAATTTCATGACTTTCCACCAGCAGTCAGCAGCCTGAATATGCTAGCAATAAAGCAGCTCATTTCCCAGAAGAGAAGATTCAGGAGGGAATGACAAGAGGACTCCACAGTTACAAGGAGCATAGTTAAAACAGAATATGCTTTGGTGTAGAAGCACCAACAGTGTATTTAAAAGAAGACCATATCACTTCTGTTGAATTTTTTTATTGAGAACAGTGACAGGCTACATAAAACCATTTGCCTAATATTGCTAGTAGTAATTTTTTTAATTTAAACCGTGTGAATTGTAATCAAATCTAAGGTCATTTTATGTATCTCGGTGGCAATCATGGACCAGATTAAGATTAGATAAAAAATATTGTCTATATTTTGCTGTAAAGACATTTTAGGAGAGAGTAATTAGATAGATGACAGAATTTAATTTAAAATCTTTTATTGATATAATTTACATGCCATAAA
Source organism: Neotragus pygmaeus (assembly GCA_006410875.1). Classification (NCBI taxonomy): domain Eukaryota; kingdom Metazoa; phylum Chordata; class Mammalia; order Artiodactyla; family Bovidae; genus Neotragus; species Neotragus pygmaeus. The sequence goes on from SJYV01017773.1 coordinate 870,384, forward strand.
GTTCACTCTTTTAAAGAATGTGCTTCCATTGTTTTTAGTGTATTCAGTGTTAGGCGTCCATCACCACTATCTAATTTTAGAATATTTTTATCCTTTCTAAAAGAAACCCTTAGCAGACACTGCCCTTACATCATAGGATTTTATGTTTTAATTAATATTTTTCCACTCTAATATATTAAATTGATGGACATAGTTATTTGTTATCTATCTTTTCTTAGAATCAATACTATATATTCTCTTGTGACTTTGTTAAAGCCTTGACTATCATCAATTTCCTGCACCATACCTGGAAGTTCTCATTTACTGACATTATTACTTTGTAAGAATAGAGGCTAATTTATTTCTCAGGCACTGATTTGAAACAAGCCTTAATGATAATTCAGTTTCACCATTATGATTTTTCCCAAAACAAGGAGAAGTAAAACTGATACAGATAAAATAATAGATAAATGAAAGAAGTATAGAAAAGGATAGGGAAAATTGTACTAACTTTATCAGAGGTGGGCACAGAGCAGTTAGTGTCTCATTTTTATATTTTCAATAAATTGTCCGAAGAGAGACCTTCAAAATACATGGAAAAAATGTTTGACTTATCTCTTTGGGACTTCATCCAGCCCAGTGTCTATAGAGTTCTGTTTTGCTCTTTGAGGTAGCACGTGTTGAAAAAGAAATGTTATTCAGTCATTTGTATGTACTTGATAAGCTAAAACGAACAGACCATGTTTTTATAGGGAGTTTAATCAAGATATCATTTAAAAATATATATAAGCAAAGAATTTGTATACAACTAGAATTTCTGTATATAGAATTATGTATCTTATTGCTTATTATTAAATTTGTCTTTCTTGTCTGATTCTGTTACTAATGCTTATTTCTTTTATTTCTAATGGGATTTTCTTCTTCTTGCTCATCATACTTAAGTGTTTATTTGGGTTTTTTTTTTTTTTTTTTGCCAATTTTTCCCCTTTTTTTCTTCATTTGTTTTTTTTTTTTAAAAATTT
>SJYV01017773.1:871688-891775 GCA_006410875.1 Neotragus pygmaeus
TTTTTTTTTTTTTTTTTGCCAATGTTACCTCCTTATGTGCTACATTGATGTTTTTAGTACAAATATGTAAGTCCACAGTCAAAATAAACAGAAATTAGCCAGAAATCAAAGACATATTGTCACACATTTTTTTTTTGTAAATTGTCATTAAAATTGATACAGTAAAATTTTTGTCTTAGAAGTCTATTTTACTTATTTTTGGAATTTTATTATTATGCATTTTTACTTGTTAGCCTCAACTCCTTGATTACATCTAGAATAAAACCATTGAATATATATTACAGTATTCCAAATAACAGGCTTCTCTTTCTTTTTTTCTCACCTTAGTGTTCTTAATGTATTTTATTATAGGAGCAATGAGGTTTTATTTCTGAAACCTTTAATAATAAAATAGCTTACATTGCTAAAAAGTACAGAATCATATCAATGGTAGGAGATAAAATTGGAGACAAAATTGTTTTTGTAGGTTAAATAAGTGTTATTTTGATACAGATAGAGGTAACTATCATATTCCATCTGGCTGATGGATTATGATGTGTTTTTCTATGAAAGTTATTAGGGTTGCTGAATTGATTATTATGTACAAAACACATACTGACACACAAAGCATACATAATTTGATTTTGAGAAGTTGCTTAGTTTGCCATCAACTTAAAGTTTATAAAAGAATCTCATTCTTTCATGATAGTGTTTCATGTAATCTTTTAATCTGTGTTGGCATTTTTCTTGAGACAATTAGAATTACATTTAGTCAGAATTATAAGATACTTAAAAAAACCAAATTAAAATTTCAATACAATTGTTAAAAAAAAACACCTCAGTTAGTAGACCACAGGTCTAAATTGTTCTAACTATGGGATTTTTTCCATTTCTCTCTTCTTTTATGTCTTCCTTTAGTCTCTCTTATACTATTATTTGGGGCTTTCCCAGTGGCTCAGCAGTAAAGAATCCACCTGCCATGCAGGAGATGCAGGAGTTACCAGTTTGATCCCTGGTTCAGGAAGGTCCCTTGGAGGAGGGCATGGCAACCTGTTACAGCATTCTTGCCTGGAGAAACCACGGACAGAGAAGCTTAGAGGGCTACAGTCCATAGGATCAAACAGTGTCAGACATGACTAAAGTGACTTAGCATGCCAGCATGCATCCATACTATTATTTATATAGATATTCAATGAAGCCATTGGTTATGATTCTGTCAAAAGATAAAAAGTCTGGCATTGACTTAATAATTCAAACAGAACTGATGTGGAAATTCTGTGATAAATAGTTTGATTTTATCACCTGAAACTAATCAGTTCCTGTAAACTTTATTTACCTCAGTATTACCTCCCCAAATGTAAACTGTTTGAACAGTTAATTTTTATTCAAAGGGAAAAAAAGCATTTATATTTTATAGCGCTTTCCTTGAAATCTAAGTTTAGGGCAGTAAAAGCAGTGGTTAAAATGATGGGTAGATTGAAAAAGGGCTGGAAGGAAGTAGGTTCCAATAGGAGGAGAAGGGAGAGTGCTGGGAAGTAGTAAGCCTCAGAGAATAGCCCAGGAATTAAAGTGCGAGTTCAAAAATTGGTAAGAGGTTTCTGAAAGATGTTGATTAGGTCATGAACATTTATAATGGACCAGAACATCCTCGAGTTCTTGAAGCATAACTGAGTTCTTAAAGATAATTGAAATCAATTTTATGATCTGAAAATTATTATAAATCATCTATTAAGTCTTAGATTTGTCTTCCTAGTGAGCTTAAAAACAGCTCTAAAAAGCTTAGTCTCTCCTCTGCTAGTTAAAATCCCCCCTCTAGTTTCTTTATTTCAGCTTTATTCTCTAACCTGCATAATCATTTGAATAGAAAACTGATTATTGATTTTTAAAATACTGGATTATATTCAAGAAGGAAGCCGGCCAAGGAACATTATGCTTGATAGTATCTGAAAGTTATATGTATAGGTTTATTCAATACATTTACAATGTCTAAGCACTTCATCCTACTCATAGAACATTATATATTCACCTGAAATATTTCTCTAATCATATTATTATATGTAAAATATTCCTACTTGTAATATTGCATTAACATGAAGCATTTACCTTATTGAATATGTTGTCAACAGGCATGTTTGACTTTAAGTTGGCCAGGGGGAAATAATACAGGTAATGAAGAAGTATTTATCATGGACATATATCAAGCTAATCATTCAATATGTGTGTGAGGAGTGCTCGGTATGTTATATGTTATGTTGTTAAAGCCAAGAGAATGTTTTATGTATGATTTACAGAGATTGAGGGCTTATTATATCATCATTTCATCACCCAGGAACCTGTACTGAGTGTGAGATTATCACTATATGCAGTATATAAGAATTTAGGGTTCAGCATATTTTTTTTGTTTGTTTAAAGATTTAGCTATATCACAGAACATCAAGACTACTGTCTTGTTATTTAGAAAATGTAACTGATGTCAAATGTAGGACTTCTTACTGAAACCAAAGAAGTATAATATCTCATCAAGAGATCACTTTATAATTGCAAAGATCTAATATTTTTACTTGGGCAATCTGTGATTTATATGCAACATATACATTTCTCATCTAATCATTTAGAGTTTATAATTGTCAACAAAACTTAGATTTTATTATTTTATATCTTGTGTATTTATTCTTTTTGAGAAAAACTAGGTTAAGGGACTTTGGAGTCAGGTAGACTAGAATCAAATTCAGGCACAACTAATTATGAGTGATGTGGCTGTGAGCAAGTCAGTTTCACTTTTTAATATGAGGGTTATTATATCAGTACTTTGCAAAACTACTGCAATATTTGAAATTGCGTGTGTATGAGTAAATACATATGTGTATGTATGTGTGAGCATATATATGTATAAATATTTAATTATGTGTACATGTGGGCTTCCCTGGTGACTCAGTGGTAAAGAATTTGCCTGCCAATTCAGGAAATGCAAGTTTGATCCCTGGGTCAGAGGTTCCCCTGGAGAAGGAAATGGAAACCCACTCCAGTATTCTTCCCTGGGAAATCCCATGGACAGAATAACCCGGCAGGCTGCAATCCATGGAGTCTCAAAAGAGTCAAACATGACTTAGTGGCTAGACAACAACAGCAACAAATGAGTGTATGTAAAATATCTGACATATATAAATATTTATTAAAATAAAAGTATTACTATTACTGGTGCTATTTTTCAACTGGGATACAAACTATGATTAGCAACATAGTTTTAATTGCAAAATAAATTTTATTAAAAGCATCCATTTATAAAAGTAACGATTGCAATTCTTATGCTATTGCCTCCTGATAATTTAAGCAACATGGGATTATAGGGATTATTCCAACATTTACTATTAAAAAATTATAATAGCACATTTCTTACCTTTGTAGTCCACCATAAAGTTATAGGATGTATTTTGCTGAAGAAATAATGAAACACTTATTTTTAAAAAATAAGTGCATATTGAGTACATGAAGACAACCTGTCTCTTATACACATCTAGATGTGTATAAGAGACAGTGTGTACTCAGAGGAGAGTTTAGTCTCTGACGTTGAAACCTTGTCTCNATTTTGCTGAAGAAATAATGAAACACTTATTTTTTAAAAATAAGTGCATATTGAGTACATGAAGACAACATAACCTATATTTGGTATATGAGATGTATCAGATGCAAAAGTGGAGCTGAACTACAAATGCTAGTCTGGAGTACCAGTAGATCACATTCTATTCCTACATCACTCTGCCAATCTATTTTCCAGTTTATGCACTTGCAAAGCATTTCAAGTTTAGAGGGAACAGTGTATTGTGATATAAGTTACATTAAAAAAAATCTTTAGCAGGTGTATTATTCAGTAAGCTTCAGTTCAGTTCAGTCGCTCAGTCATGTCCAACTCTTTGCGACCCCATGAATCTCAGCATGCCAGGCCTCCCTGTTCATTACCATCTCTCGGAGTTCACTCAGACTCATGTCCATCGAGTCCGTGATGCCATCCAGCCATCTCATCATCGGTCGTCCCCTTCTCCTCCTGCCCCCAATCCTTCCCAGCATCAAAGTCTTTTTCCAATGAGTCAACTCTTCACATGAGGTGGCCAAAGTACTGGAGTTTCAGCCTTAGCATCAGTCCTTCCAAAGAAATCCCAGGGTTGATCTCCTTCAGAATGGACTGGTTGGATCTCCTTGCAGTCCAAGGGACTCTCAAGAGTCTTCTCCAACACCACAGTTCAAAAGCATCAATTCTTCAGTGCTCAGCCTTCTTCACAGTCCAACTCTCACATCCTACATGACCACAGGAAAAACCATAGCCTTGACTAGACGGACATTACTCGGCAAAGTAATGTCTCTGCTTTTGAGTATACTATTTAGGTTGGTCATAACTTTTCTTCCAAGGAGTAAGCGTCTTCTTAGAACTAGATTTATGCTTTAAGTATATATCTGTCTTTTTCCTCTTCTCTCCTTTCTTCCCTCAATTCTCCTTATTTCTTCTTTTCTGTCTCAGTCTTGCCAGATATATGTAGTACAAATATACAGAGATCTGCATATGTTACAAAGAAAAGACAAATATGTAGTTTACAAACTTTCATAAACAACCTGATATGATGAGACCATGTAAAGTTCATGATCTACCAGTAGCAAAGATTGTTTACTGGTTACATTTAATACTCATCAAGGACAGTTTTGTCTGTGATTTAGAATGTGCAGAAAGTGAAGCAAATACCATTGTTAATTTACACTACTTCAAAAAAATGGTTCATAGTTAGATGTCTACTTTGATAAGAGTGAATAAACAGGCAAAAAAATACAGTGTACCATGGCCTCTTATTTAAGTGGCACTGTATTAAACATGGTAACTTTGAATAAGGAACCGCACTAATGTAGCATTTCTGGTATCTAAACAACATTCGCTGGATCATGGAAAAAGCAAGAGAGTTCCTGAGAAATTTCTGCTTAATTGACTATGTCAAAGCCTTTGACTGTGTGGATCACAATAAACTGTGGAAAAGTCTGAAAGAGATGGGAATACCAGACCACCTAACCTGCCTCTTGAGAAATCTGTATGCAGATCAGGAAGCAACAGTTAGAACTGGACATGGAACAACAGACTGGTTCCAAATAGGAANAGTACTGCTATAAACCTAATGTATAGATTATATGTAAATGACAGCAGTTGGTTAGAAAAGAATTGATATAATCTTAAAAATTAAACAAAAGTGGCTTCCTGGTGGCTCGGATGGTAAAGAATCTGCCTGCAATGAAGGAGATCTGGGTTTAGTCCCTGGGTTGGGAAGATCCCCTGGAGGAAGGCATGGCAACCAACTCCTTGCCCCTATTCTTGCCTAGTGAATCCCCATGGACGAAGGAGCCTGGTTGGCTACAGTCCATGGGGTCACAAAGAGATGGACATGATTGAGTGACTAAGTACGAAATTAATAATTTCATGAATTAAATGATGCTTAGTGAATAAAGGAAATTTTCAGATAAATCATATTTTTCAGTGGCAGATCTATGCAGTCATTTGCAAACTAGACTTTACTGTGTTTAGTGCAATAAATTGTTCCTTTAACATTTGTCTTCCCTTAATTAATGGTTTTACATTATATCTAAGTGACACTGTGGAATACTATGAGGTGGATTGTATGTGTCCAGGCATGTAAAACACCCACCTAATACAGTTGGCCTTCCAGATCCATGGGTTCAGCATTTGTGAGTATGGAGGACCAGCTGTAAGGGACCTGAGTATCTGTGGATTGAGTTTGGGGTCCTAGAACCAATTCCCATGGATACTGAGAGATGTCTGTATTCTCCCTGACGTTAAAGCCAGGGTGAGTTCTTTCAACACTGGCATAGGAAACTCAGGGCACAAATCACACAAACTTCTTAGATAGTTAATGAGAGAGGAAATACAGAAACTTTTGAGAAAACCAGCATGCAGCCAGAAACAGCAGGTATGGCCATATGGCAATTGAATTAGAAAAGGAATTCTTGCCACGTTGCCTTCCAGAAGATAGTCAGGCCCAGGCAGCCCTTAGGGATGGATGATTTATTCAGCGCATGTTAAGTCTTTCATATTGCCTCATTCGCTGTTTAGGTCTCCAGGGAATTTAAATCTATTGTACTGAATAGATATTGAAGAATTTTCTTTCAAAAAAAAAAAAAAAAAACACTTATACAGTAATTTCACTTATACCAAATAGATATTGAAGAATTTTTTATCCCCCTCCCCAAAGAAAACTTCTAAAGTAATTTCACTTCTACATTTAGATATCACTATGCTAAAAGCACTTCTATTTCCAAACAAAGCATTTGCTAAGCAGAGACTTTTTTTTCAAAAAAGTATAAAAGTTTTGTAAATTTAATGATGTTATTTTAACAACACATTTGGTGAGATTATGTAAAGTTTTTTTGAATTTTCTACTTAATCCAAGATACTCTGCAATATTGTAATTAAAATTACTCATATGAGAACTACTTAACCTGTAGAGTAACTGTTTTCAGAAATCCTTGAAATATACTTCCCTTTGAAAACAATTTGCAGAGAATGTGTTTTGGTTCTCAGATTAACTCTCAAAAACTTGTTTGACCTACATATGAACAGGGGCTATACTAATAACTGTCATTCTTAAATGTGCTGTTAGAGTATCATGCTGCTATAATTTCAGAGGGCTTCACTGGTAACTCAGATGGTCAAGTATCTGCCTGCAATGCAGGAGACCTGGGTTCAATCCCTTTGTTGGGAAGACCCCTTGGAGAAGGAAATAGCAACCCTCTCCAGTATTCTTGCCTGGAGAATCCCATGGACAGAGGAGCCTGGCTTGTTAGCAACATTCTTGGACTCTGTGTGGTGTGTGTGTGTGTGTGTGTGTGTGTGTGTGTGTGTGTGCATGTGTGTTTATGTATTTTTTAATCTGGGAAAATGTTCATGCTTTGTCCTTTATTGATCTTAATTTGTGGGAAAATATAATCCTTGTTGAAAACCCTGAAAGACCCATGGATATTTCCTCTGCTTTGTTCTCCTGGCAATACACATGGANTTTATGTATTTTTTAATCTGGGAAAATGTTCATGCTTTGTCCTTTATTGATCTTAATTTGTGGGAAAATATAATCCTTGTTGAAAACCCTGAAAGACCCATGGATATTTCTTCTGCTTTGTTCTCCTGGCAATACACATGGACTCATTATTAAAAGGGTAACAAAGTAGCCTACAGTCAGAATGAAGACAGTGTTCATATTTCAATGGTTGAGTTCTCTGGTTTGTTTCTGCTTATTGCCAGTACCACACTTTTATTTTTCCATGGCCAAACTTTGTTAACAACAGCACAACAAAAAGATTACTAAGTACTCAAACAAATTAATGGCTAGTAGTTTGAGTATTGATTGCTTCTCTAACATTTTTTCAAATATGATTATTATGTTTATTGTGAATGAAGAGAAATTATGTAAAAATATGAACTTGTAGTCAGTTTCTTATTGGACTGCAAATATATCCCAATGTAAATTATTTCGCAAATATTTTACTTTATAGAATAAAGCCAAATTTTCTTGTTTTATAATCAGGTTTTTTCAGGGCATTTGGTTATTTCTTTACTTAAAAAATCTAACTTTTAACCTTTATTAAAAAATTAAGTTACTTAAAAGTAAAAAGGAAAAAAAATAGTAAACCTCATTGGCTCTATTGCTCAGATGATAAAACTGTTAGTATTTTGGCAGGTAGCTTTCAGTAGTTTTAAAAACAAAGCATATAGCTAACGCCTCTTTTGTGCACTTCTAGTCCTCTGTAAACTCATATGAGAGGCAATCAGTAACCTGAGTTTGGTAATTTTTCCCAATTCATTTAAAAAATTACATTCATATATATATATATATATATCAAAAATATGAATATTATAGTTCATACAGTTATGTCACTTTAGTTTTTTCACTAAATGTTGTTACTGTGATCTGTTTTATTGACATATAAAGACCCTCCCTCTTCACTACTTTATAACATTTCATCACATGAATAGAAATTTTTTTTATTTGTTGCTGTATTGACATATATAAATTTCTTCATAGCTTTTCTAGTTTTCCATTATTGTTGAGATTTAATGAGTAGTTACATAATGAGAAATATTTACATACTTCAGACAACATGCATGCTGTTTTAGAACACTTAGCACACCACTGAACTATTTCCAGTTTGTTTTTTTTTTAACTATGCTTCAAATATATCCAAATGGCAAATAATTTAAGATATGATTTTTAACATTAAAGGTAATTTATTCAAGATTTACATTAATCTTTCTCATAACTAGTCAATTCCATTTTGTCTTCCTGTCATCCTGAAGAAAAAAAATGTAATTTCCCAAAGGCTTTAAGAATTGGGGGAGTATTAAATGTAACTGAAATTAAATGATTAATAATTTACTTTTGGGTCATGAATCAACTTCATGGGATGCTAAGGATCATTTGCAACCTCAGAAGCACTAGCAGTAACAATGCACTTTTTAAGACTCAAGAACTCTCAAAGGTTGGCTGCCCAACCTAATTAAACTTCAGTCTTCTGATACCAAATTTATTTCTTCTTTGTACTGAATTTCCTCAGATCTTCTTGACAGGAAAATGTCACTTTACCTGACAGCTGATAGGCAGGTTATGTAGCACCATAATTGGAAAGAAAAGGATAGCTTAAAGCTACTCGACTTAATGGCTATATGTATTGCTCTTTCTTTCTTTCTTTTTTCTTAAGATTTCTGTGACAGACACAAAAGGCCCCAGCAAATAGGCCCAGTGCCATTTATTCCTGCTTCCTCCAGGGGTAATTATCTTATTCCATCAATAGTGCTGTCAGAAATTGGGCACATAATTCAGCATTTAAATGAACAAGCAATGTAATATTTCCTGTCTCCCAGTGGAATGCTTTGCAGCTCACATTCTTCTCTGTCACTCGCTCACTCTTGATGTATGTCCCATAGCCAGTCCTTGAATGCCTTCTCTCCCTGTGTTTCATTGCAGATGTTGGCTCCGACTTGACACCTACTTCATTTGGAGTTTTATAGGACCAGCGACCTTGATAATTATGGTAAGAACTCCTAATTAACTATGTGTTTCCCAGGTCAAGAAATAAAACTTTCACACTCCCTGTTTTATCTTTAATTTACATAGATTAATTTGGGGGTAAGCATGTATTTATCTGACCCTAAGTAACTCAAGCAATTAGACACTCATTAGTCTACTTTTATATTGTAAAATGCTTAATCAAAACCCTCGGGAGCAGAAAACATGCATTTGAACAAGTTTATGCAGTACTATAGCTCCTCAGGAACCTGATCTAGCATAATCTATTTAGTTGTATAGGTTTTAAGCAGTGATGACTTTGTTTGACAGTAATACATTTTCTTTTTCATTTGGATAATTTGAACTATGAATGGAATCAAATTGGAAATGTGGCAAAAAAATAAATAACCTTCCTGTTCCTTCCAATTCTGTTTTTATATAAATTTCAAAAACTTTAAAATTGAAAAGGATTTTACTTAAGAATGCCAAGTAAGTTAGGTAAACATTCTGGAATCATGTGTTTTTATTTTTAAATGCATAATATCTTTCAAATATGAACTGTTTATCCTAATTTGGATACCATTGTTGGTATCATTATTTATATGCTTATCATTTTAACATACAAGATTGCCCCAAGTTCTAAAGTATAAACAAAGCAGGTAACAAGGGCATTTTAACATGTGGTTTGTTTTATTTTATTTCCAGTCATATGCTCTTTCTTGGTCCAGTGATATAACAATGTCGTTGGGGGTGCCCACTACTTTAATTGTTGCAGCATGAGAATTTAACCAGCATTTTATAACCCTTTTGATCTAGCTACTCACAAATATTATGATTTTGAATATTAGTTTTGTAATGCAGCATTTGAATAATAAGTTAAGGTCCATGTTTGGAGGGTGGATATAATATCAACCTGGAATAGGTATTGTCTTTTTTATAAACATATACTTGACTTTGAATTGTTTTATAGTTTCTACAGCATCATTCTAACTGATGCTGATTTTTTATTTGCATTTGGCATATCAATGCTTTGTAATCCTTTGGTATCTCAAGTTTCCAAGCTGCCTTTACAAAAAGACTAGATGATTATCTCTGATCCAATTATTTTATGAGAGCTAATTTCCCAGAACAACTCATCTGTCATAGAAAATCGACTTACTTTTTTTTTTCTACTCCAGTTATGCTACATAACAGTACCTTCTACATTCCAGCTTAATGTAATCTTCCTTGGGATTGCTCTATATAAAATGTTTCATCACACTGCCATTCTGAAACCTGAATCTGGCTGTCTTGATAATATCAAGTAAGTAACTTTTCTTTTGCTTTTCTTCAGTCTACCTTACCTTGATACACTAAACTATTCAAGCTTTTAATTGTATTGAGATTTTTATGACAAAATGATAAAGATCAATGTGTTTTCTTTGCTGAATAAGATCATTTACTGACTGACTACTTAGGTGACTTGATCTGCCTGAAAATAAGTAAAATAAAGCTTTGTCTTCAAAGAAACTTTTTTTCTCCTAAATTCTAATTTAAAAAATGATACGTTTTTATTGAAAGTGTGTTAGTCTCTCTCTCCGTCATGCCTGACGTCATGTGACCCCATGATCTTCCCAACCCACGGATCGAACCCGGGTTTCCTACACTGCAGTCAGATTCTTTACCAACTCACCTACCAGGGAAGACCAAGTTTTTATTAGATGCATTTATTTATTTTATCCAGGAAGCAAATATATAGTTACTATATTGGGCAGACTCTTGTTTCCTAGAGCAATAGCCACACCAGTGCTCAACATTCCATCTCCTTCAGAGCAGTGGGAAGAGAGCAAGATGGTGCCCCCCCTGCAAGTACCAAAGGAGGATGTTTACACTACAGGGGAGGAACCCAGAAATTATTAATCTGGGTGTTTGCAGAGGAATTCTTATACTGCTGCCCTTCTGTCCTCCTGAGAGAGAAACTTCACATCTCCCTAATATAAAATTCTATGGTACACAAATGTAAGGTTCCAGATTTTACTTTCTTTGAAATGTTAACAAATCTCTTGGGAAGTAAATACCACCAGAAGACTCTCACTATGTGATCATCTTTTAACTCTCAAGGTTTATCCTTTAACCAAAATTTGCTTTTTTATGCTCAAAAAATCTGAAACATGCAGAGATAAGAAAATATCCACATTCCTTTCCTCCCTAGTAGTACTTCTTTTATATGTACACAAAAAGAATCCAATTTACATTTTCTGGAAAAAACAAAAAAGTTCTTTAGTATAACCAAGAACTTTGTCTTATTCCCTTAAAGGCTGTGATATTTGAGAAAGAATAGTGTGGAGATGTACTTTAGTCATTAACATATAGTCTGTATTAAGTAGCTTTTGTATGTGATTGCCTATGCTATGTGTAAACTGGTTAAATGTTTTTATTTAAATGAATATGCTTTCAGAGGTTTAATGAGGTTGCCTGCACTTTCATGTGCTACTGACATTCTCCTTGAACTACCTCAGATAGCAGCTCTGTCACCCATTTCTCATCTACTTACATTTAGCACCTGACATAGTTCCTTGCCCATAGTAAGCTCTCAATGTGTTTTCAGAATAAAGTAATGCATTAAAGACTGTAGTGATAAAAGTGCATTGAAATTAAGTGCTTAATTTGGTTTAAAGGATCTTCTGTCTATATCAGTTGAAAAAGTAGCTAAAGGGTTAGAAAAAATAAAAATATAATGGAGCAAACTAGAACTTATCTACTGTGAGTAATAGTCTTTTGTAGTTTAATATTACTTAGTTGAGTCACTATACTTTTGAATTATGTACAACTAGACTGCCCTTCTAAAATGTCATTATAGTTCCTTGGACTTTTTGTTCCTAATGGTATTGAATTTAGATCAAATATATAGGCACATAAAATATAACTTCTTTATCTTAGCATATTTGTATTCACTTTTGTATAAATTCTGTCTTTATATATATCTTTATGTAATATAAAAATGCATTTAATATTTTATTATCATTTTGTTACATTTTAAAGTACTATCAGAAATAAGTAAATAACACTTTGATATTTATATGACAGCTTTTACCAAATTAAAAATTTTAGAAATGTCTTGAACTTAGTACAGTCACATATTTTAAAAACCATATTTGTTTTCTCATTATTCATATGTGTTTCATTAGGTAATATGAATTGAATCTCTGTGATATTACTAATTAGAAAAATAAGAACACAAAAGCAATAATTACATGTAATAGTATAGATGGCATCAAATTTTATATTATGAAGCAAAATAAAGCCTTAAATGATGCTGTCTTGATTTAAATTCTGTATAAATTCCTTTATAGTTTACAGCCTTTGGCAAGTTTGAGCCTTTCTCTCTTCTTTAAAATGGGTATAATAATGAAGCATGAAGTGAAGTGAAGTTGCTCAGTCGTGTCCAACTCTTTGCGACCTCATGGAGTGTAGCCTACCAGGCTCCTCTGTCCATGGGATTTTCCAGGCAGTAGTACTGAAGTGCATTGCCATTTCCTTCAGGGGATCTTCCCAACCCAGGGATTGAACTCCGGTCTCCCGCATTGTAGACAGACGCTTTACTGTCTGAGCCACCATGAGCAGAGTAATGTTATCAGGAATGTAATGATGTAATGATGATGGTTTTTAAGGAAAAGTTAATAAAGTACAAGGAGATAAATAAGGTAGCTGTTATAAAGAATACAGAGGGTAGTTTTAAGATGGAAAGATATGCATATGGATATGCTGACAGGAAAGAACCAGTTTTAAAAGTGGTTAGAAATAGCGGAAAGGGAATATGTGCTATAATCATGATCCAAGGAACTGAGGGGAATGAGATCCAGAATAGTGGGACGGTAATTCCACTTCATTCGATTTCATGAGACACTTTGTACTGAGATTCAATAAACCAGTTAGGGGAATTCTTTTCTACTCAGAATGGATAAAATAGTTGAAGGGTGTGATGTACATATGTGGTAGAACCAGAGTGGAACAGTAAATTGAGGAATTTCTGTCTATTCTCCTCTACAAAGAAAGAAAAATAGTCATCAATAGGTTATGAGGACATGTGGGAAAGAGAAAATTAATAAAAAAGTCTCAAGAAAATATTTCTTAGAACTTTATAGAATTTGAGGAACATTTTATTTCATTCAAAATATGTTAACTATTTAATAGGTGCTTGTAAAACAAAATCACGAGGGCATAATTAAAAGGAAAAAAAAGAGAATTTAAGAAAAAGCAAAACACAAAATCTGGCATTCTTTTTATTTTTAGTAAAAATAAGGATCTGTATAATATAAATTTTTAAGTGGTATGGGTGATATGAGGATATTTATTTTAAAGGCATAGATGATTTATTTGGAAAATCTTTTTTAGTATGGAGAGAGGGCATAAAAATGTATGTTTTCTTATTATGTTTTGTTCTGTAAAGTAATGAATAAGATCCACCACCTTACACAGTTTGCTGAGAAAATAAGCTCACCATATAAGGCCTTTTGCCAGACAATGTCTTTCTAAAACCATTCATTCATTCATTTATTAAATATGTGTTACTTTTATTATATATGTGCTCTCACAGAGAAGAAATACCTTCCTTATCCAAAATTTGTTGCTTCTTCCCATATTCACTACCACTACCTCCTTTTATGCCACAATAAACTTGTGCAAAGCTGCTTCAGTGGTCTTCTATTTTCCCCACATTGATTCTTGCTCTTGCCTTCATTAGCTAGAACGATCTCTTAAAAAGTTTAAATCTGATCATGCACCTCTCTTGGGTAAAACTCATCAGCGGTTTCCTGTTACTCTAACACCGAAGTCCAAGCTTCCTACCATGGCCCACTAAGCCCGCCTAACCTAGTTGCCCCATTCTTCCTACAGCTTCATTTTAAGCTATGTGCCCCTCCGACCATTCTAGATACACTCACTTTTCCTTCAGGTCTTATCTGCTATTTCTCTACAGACTTTCTTTTTCCTAACACTACATGACTGATACTACTCTAATTTAAAAACTATTTAGTTATATTTTAATTTAAATTTACTTCATAGTCATCATATTAATAATACTTTTTTGTTGTTATGGGGGGAATATTTGCTAACCAGCTGACATGAAGTGTTCCAGCCTACTTGACAGTTAATTCTTATTATAAGTGGATAAATTAATGTTTGATATGGCATTCATTTGGTTTGATCATGACTATATTAATGATATGCTCTGGGAAAAATAATAATATATTAAATTGCTATAGTTAACATAATTATGGAGGTAGAGGTACTCCACGTCTCAGAAATCACCAAAAAAAAATACTTAAAACTACATTTCTGTTTGCTCTTTTCTTACTTGTCCTTTGTCTTCTTTTCATCAAAATAGGTAATTATATTTGGAGGAAAAAAATAACTCCAGTCACTTGAATTTTCGTGTTGAATTTCAGACATAAGGAAAATCTAGCCCAATTTTTAAAAAATATATATAAATATAATAAAGCAATTAATGAATTGTTATCAGCACGAAAGTAATTTATAGTATTGCTGAAGTATNAATAGGTAATTATATTTGGAGGAAAAAAATAACTCCAGTCACTTGAATTTTCGTGTTGAATTTCAGACATAAGGAAAATCTAGCCCAATTTTTAAAAAATATATATAAATATAATAAAGCAATTAATGAATTGTTATCAGCACGAAAGTAATTTATAGTATTGCTGAAGTATTATGACATGTATAACTTTAATTTTTGAGGAACATTTATAGCACTTGTGACATTTACCTCAGAAATAAGAATTAATCATTTCTATAGTTATCAACTACTTGTATTGTTGAAAAAACTATTTAACAGCATCACATTGACTTTGAATAATAAAAATAAATAATAGGAATTTTTAGGGCAAAGAAAGAAAATTGGTGCCCATATGGAGAGAAAAAAAATCTGCTAGATTTCCCTTTTCTATATCTGTCCCTTTGCTCTTTTCCAGGGACAGATATTTTCTGCATCCAGACTTCTTATCTTGACCTAGTCCTGTTTTCCTATTTCTGGTATCTCCCTTTCATTATGGGCTTCCCTGGTGGCTCAGAGGTTAAAGCGTCTGCCTCCAATGCGGGAGACCTGGGTTCGATCCCTGGGTTGGGAAGATGCCCTGGAGAAGGAAATGGCAACCCACTCCAGTATTCTTGCCTGGAGAATTCCATGGATGGAGGAGCCTGGTAGGCTACAGTCCATGGGGTTGCAAAGAGTTGGACACGACCGAGGGACTTCACCTCACCCCTTCATTATGGTTTTGCATGAGTGATGAATTGGTAAACACAATGTCAGGTAGTTTAAAGAAACAGTTTTCACTTTCCTTCCTTCCTCCCTGTGCTTTGATTCCTAAGGGAAGGTATAGTTCTGAAGAGGAGCAACAACTCATGTTATACACAATTTCAATTTGAATTGGTTAAATGATCTCACAAGTTACATCATGGCTCTAAAGTCTTAGTATCTCCTCAAAATTAGGAATAATTGATTCTGCTTTATTGAGTTTTGTTATAGTTAAAACTATCATATATACAAAGAATATAACACATAATTTAGTGTTCATATAGGATGGTTTGATTATTTTTAACCAATCTGTATGGTTTTCTGCCTTTCGTTCTTAGTATTTTCCTTAATGAAATTGCTCATTCTCCTATCAAAATCTCATTAAAATTTGACTGGCTTTATTTCTCATGTAGAACTGGCCTGATATGATTCTTTTTTTTTCTTTTAAGGCAAAAGTTATCCTATTATGAAAGAATTGGCTCCAGGAGTGAAATGTTCATTTAATTAATAAGTAGCAAGTTCTGTAGTTAGCTTTAAATTAAGGGGGAAAAGAATTGTCTCAGTGAACTTGGACATCTGCCACACATAAAGAAAACTAAGAAGGCTTCTGAGTAGCTTCAGGGATGAATAGAAAAGTGTTTTACCTTACCGGTATCCATAGTAACTTACTTATTCCTTAACAAGGTAATTTTTGCTTTGTACTATATTTCTAGATATTTGTAGAAATAATTAAGTCATTTACCTTTGCTAGTGCTACATTAGTACTTCATGGAGTTAAGTGTGGTAGGTTCTTAAAAACTGAAAGTGGAAAAGCAGAATGATATAATCACAAAAAATTTAACAGCATCACGAAAATTTTCAATACTCTGATTTTTCTTCTTTATATTAATATATGAAGATGGAGTTTATATATATATACACATTCCCTGCTTTTTAAAGTGGTATCATTTTTACACTGAAGTCAGTGCAGTATCTTAAAAAGAGTTTGATCTTTTATGAAAACTGGAAACCTAGTTCTGAATTATGTGTAATAAATATATTCACGCACTTCAATGCCTTCTGAATGAGTTTTGAGGAAAATATGTATAGTACTTTCTCATTCTTCTTAAAATATTAACTTGTTGTTCAGTCACTAATTCGTATCTGACTCTTTGTGACCCCATGGACTGCAGCATGCCAGGCTTGCCTGTCCTTGAAAGAAGTTTGAGTTTGCTCAAACTTATGTCCATTGAGTCAATGATGCTATCTAAACATCTCATCCCTTGCTGCCCTCTTTGCCTTTTGCCTTCAACCTTTCCCAGCATCAGNCGCTTTTGCTTTTGTGTCTCTCCTGAGAGGGATGAGACCTCCTCTGTCAACCCAGACGCTCTTACTGTCACTAGGCAGAAAGAAAGCAGCTCTCTGTGTATGAGGACGATCGGCTGCCAATAGATTCGGCTGTCAACCACCCAAAAGCACTGTCACTCAGGGTCAAAGCACTAACAACAAAGCAATTATCCACACAAAAAGAAAGAGAATCAGAAGACCCACGTTATGTAGATAAAACAGAGCCTGTGAAAAAATATAACAAGTGCCTCTGAAAGCTAAAGTGTGGTTTAGCTTCCTCCCGATATACTGCTGCATCATCTGTGAAGACTTCCAATTTTTTTTTTTTTTAATTTTAAGCTTGGCAAGTATTTCTGATTGTTTGTGAAACATTGACAAATGCTTTTCTGAGGCATGTACATCTTTTTCTATTAACATTGCTATCTTACACGTAGGAAAAATAAATGCATGCGGGATCAATTAAAATTCAGGTAAATCTATGGCTCAACTTATGAAAGCTAAGGAGTAACAGTCCTAAAGAGAAAGGCTGTCACAGGGTTTCATTTCAAATGGACAGAATATAGAACTGGAAAAGGGAAACAGCAACTGGATATTCTAGTTTGATGATACAAGGCACAGTGTATCAAATACCATCAGTTCAGTTCAGTCACCCAGTCATGTCTGACTCTTTGTGACCCCATGGACTGCAGCACGCCAGGCTTCCCTGTCCATCACCAATTCCCAGAGCTTGCTCGAAATCTTGTCCTTTGAGCTGATGATGCCATCCAACCAGCTCATCCTCTGTTGTCCTCTTCTCCTGCTGCCTTCAATCTTTCCCAGGATCAGGGTCTTTTCAAACAAGTCAGTTGGCCAAAGTATTGGAGTTTCAACTTCAGCATCAGTCCTTCCAATGAATAATCAGTACTGATTTCCTTTAGGATTATTGGTTTGATTTCCTTGCAGTCCAAGAGACTCCCAAGAGTCTTCTTCAACACCACTGATCAAAAGCATCAATTCTTCAACTCTCAGCTTTCTTTATAGTTCAACTCTCATCAAATACTATAATCCTAATAAAAAAGAAAATTATAATCTGTGGACTACTAGAAAGTGTTGTAGGTATGAATCAGAAACACTAACTCAAGATTGAGCATTTAGTGGAATAATAGTGTCTGCTTAGCAAAGTGAATTTTCTGTTAGGTAGTTATTTATTTATTTAAATACATACCCTCTATTCAACAACCATTTATTAAGCACCTGAAAAGTGAAAAAAGTAATAGTCACTCAATCATGTTTGACTCTTTGAGACCCCATGGACTATAGCCTATCAGGATCTTCTGTCCATGGAATTCTCCAGGCAAGAATACTGTATTGGGTTGCCATGTGCTTCTCCAAGGGATCTTCCCAACCCAGGGACTGAACTGAGTTGGCTGCATTGCAGGCAGATTCTTTACCATCTGAGCCACCAGGCAAGGCCCTATTAAGCACTTTCAATGTTCCAAAAACTTCAGTCAAGTCTTGGGATACAGAAGGGAAAGTAAGACCTATCTTAAATATCTTTGGGAGAGTTTACTGGTAAAGACAGATGAAAGCATGTAGATAAAAAGATAATTCTTGACTAAGGTTTCAATACATACAGTTCAGCTCTCTTTCTGACTCTATATTTTATTTGTCCGGTGCCTTGGACCGTACCCATTTTCTTTCTTTGGGATGGATTTCTATGCTTTATAAAATAAATGAGAAGGGCCAAGTTAGTCTCAAATTTAATTTTGTTTTAAAAAATGATTNATACAGTTCAGCTCTCTTTCTGACTCTATATTTTATTTGTCCTGTGCCTTGGACCGTACCCCTTTTCTTTCTTTGGGATGGATTTCTATGCTTTATAAAATAAATGAGAAGGGCCAAGTTAGTCTCAAATTTAATTTTGTTTTAAAAAATGATTTTATTTAGTGGCATCTATAAAGTCTCTTCCTATAACCCACATTCATAGTTCTCAGAGAAAGATAATGCAGTCTACCAAGAATACTTCAGGCATAACACTGCAAATATTTTGTAAGTTTTTTCCCTCTGAAAGCCAATATTTTTACTTAAGTCCATATCATCATCACTATTTTAATATTATGATATTCTCTAGATTCTGGTGTATGTTCAACATATGGGAACATTTATTATAAAAACGAAAAATGACAAAAGTATCTAAATTTACTCAGAAAAATATAAAAAATTGTGGAAAGTAGGAGGGATGGTAAATGACTAAATAGATTTATTTTTAAGTAAAATCTTTGGAAAATTGTTAGTGTGCTGCATGCTGAGTGAGTTAATTGTTCCCGACTCTTTGCAACCCCAGCCCACCAGGCTCCTCTGTCCATGGGATTCTCTAGGCAAGAATACTGGAGTGGG
The DNA here is from genome assembly GCA_006410875.1 of Neotragus pygmaeus. Classification (NCBI taxonomy): domain Eukaryota; kingdom Metazoa; phylum Chordata; class Mammalia; order Artiodactyla; family Bovidae; genus Neotragus; species Neotragus pygmaeus. The sequence goes on from SJYV01017773.1 coordinate 890,709, forward strand.
CAGCCATTTCCTCTTCCAGGGAATTCTCCCCACCCAGGGATCAAACCCACGTTTCTTGTGTCTCTTGCATTGGTAGGCAGATTCTTTACTGTTGAGCCATCTGGGAAGCTCCCAAATTAATCTGATATTAATTCAGATATATTTATCTTCTGGGTATTTATCTTATAAAATATGAAAATATTGTTTTAGAATAAAAAATTACACAGCACCATGAATTTTAATTTTTGTTCTCTTAGATAAGTCCTATATACTTTTTTAAACTGTTGATTATCATGAGAATATGAAACTGTGTGAAAGACAGTTAGAATATTTTGCTTTTGCTTATAGATGGCAAAATTTAATGTATTAACCATAAGATTTAATAAGATTATCTAATAGAAGACTGAAAATATTTATTGACAAATTTAAAATATAGAAAGTATTAAATATTTTGTGCTGTAAGTCTAACTTATGTTACTTGATATTGAAAAGTTACATATATAGTATGTCTACAGGAAGAAAGATAAAATCTTTTCATGCAGAAATGATAATATACTGAGTTNGAGAAGATCATTCAGTATCTCATTTTCCCCACCTTCCTTCCATTTCCTTGGTCTGTGGTTAAACATCACTGAAAATGTTCCACAAAGTTATCATAAATGATCGAGGTATACTTGAAGAGTAATACAATCTAAACAGCACTGTTTGGAGTTCTGTGTATTTTTATGACACCACTAGATTTACTTCAAATAAGTTAAGACTTTCCTCAGGTTTTAGTTAGTCCTTTACTGATTAACGTAATTTCAACTACAAACATATAACAATCAGTTCTATGGAAAATTAACTTTAGCCACCAGTTCACAAAGCTGTGCATTCAGCCAATCTTGTTGTCAGCCTCACTGTATTATGCGTTTTAGGCTGTAGTTTTAAGTTTTGTGAAATATTGAAAGTGTTAGTCTCTGTTTTCAGACTTTCTCTTTAAAATGCGTTCAGATCCCCATGAGATCTTTCCAGAACCAGGTGTCTTTTACATCACTGTGTTTGGCATACTTCATTTTCTGGGAGCTGACACTAAGAGAAAAAAAAAA
>SJYV01017773.1:896764-906900 GCA_006410875.1 Neotragus pygmaeus
TCCTTTTTCACTTTCATCAAGAGGCTTTTTAGTTCTTCTTTGCTTTCTGCCATAAGGGTGGTGTCATCTGCATATCTGAGGTTATTGATATTTCTCCCAGCAGTCTTGATTCCAGCTTGTGCTTCATCCAGCCCAGTGTTTCTCATGATGTACTCTGTAGCTTTGACATGTAGTGCATATACAGTCTCAAAGGATTTTTTTTTTTTGCCCTATAGGTAAGAAAAAAAATTCTAAGTAAATTATCAGAAGAAACAAAAGTGGCTCTCACAAAACTCCACAACTCTCTGAATGAAAAGGTAAATAAAGCTTACTGTATTTAGATATTTGAGCTAGAATTTGTGATCTTTGAATAGATTTTTATCAAAATAACTGAAAACTAAATTTAAAATTATTAATCTACACTCAAGACATCTCTTTTGAGGGTGAAGAAAGAGACAAAGCTGGGGACACTTTACTCCAGTCCTAAATCACAGTTTCAAACCTAATGACAAAATGACCTTTTTAAAAATTGTCTTTGGGGTATAAAATTATAAAACAGTATTGAATGACTGCTTTCTTTAGGCGACTGTTTATAAAAGTAAATAATGGTTTAAACACCTTTCCAGAGCATAGAAGACTTTCTTGCTTGTCTGGATTCTGCAGCAGAAGCTTGTGATATTATGTTGAAGAAGGGAGACAAAAAAAGAGAAAGGTAACACTGAATTAATGTCTGAAATTGGAGTCTGACTGACTGAATCCTGCAAAGAGAACTGTTGTATCTAAATGGCTGTAGACCAAACATAGTCAGTCTTCATATCCTTAAGTGTCCGTCTCTGACCCAATGGAATAAGGTATCAGAGTTCTTAATCCCATAGCTGATCAAGCCTAGGAATTAATAATTCTTATTAACCTTAAGCCCTTCTTTATAGGAAGCCTTATTTAAACCAGTGCACTTCTATTTTATACCCAGCAATTCAAAATAAAAAGCATACTTAGAAAAACTATACATCAGAGATTCTCAATCATTTTTTAGCATATTAGTTTATCAGTGCTGTTCAGTACTGTCTGTGGCATAAACAGTCCCTTAAATTGTTTATGAAACCTAAAAATGAATACAGAAGGGAAGAACTGAAATTGGTGAGAACCTGTTACAATATGATAACGTGCTTGTGTTACTTTATTTTTGTTTAGGCAGGTACTGTTTCAGCATCGACAAGCACTGGTTGAACAGCTAAAAGTCACAGAAGACCCTGCTCTTATTCTGCATCTCACGTCAGTTCTGTTGTTTCAGTTCTCAACCCATAGCATGCTCCATGCACCTGGAAGATGTGTCCCCCAGATCATTGCTTTTCTGAATAGTAAAATTCCAGAGGTATTATATTTTCAGTGTACTTGAAACTTTTAGATTCTGAATATTTTGAGTGTATTAACATCTTGTTTCTGCTTCCTAGAATGGGAACAGTGAAGGAGGAGATTGATTTTTAAAACTCAAGTCTAGTTCAGGAATGTTTCAGGATCCTTTAAGATCTATAGTAAAGAATATTCTGAATTTAGAAATTAAGCTTTTGCAAGTGATATAATAATGTTCAGTCTTCCATTTCAGTTTATGCAGGTTTAACCTGTCCTTTAAGGATCAGCTAAAAAAGTCCTACCCAACACACATTCTTCTGAGGGACTTCTCAGCTAGAAGTAAACTGGCTTCTTTGAACTTCCATGTCACTTTAGCTTTGGTGATAGAACCCAGCTCAGTCAACTTACATTAAAATTATCTGTATTCATGTTTTATCTCCCCCAAACTAACCTCCTTGAGAGCAAGGACCTTGCTAGATTCAGCTTTCTACTTCTATGACCAGTAATTTGGAAAGATGAAGACCTGCAGTGTATAATGGTTGAATAAATCTTACTTTGTCCCACAGAAAATTAAATCATGTTCATTAACTTTCCTCTCCTTTCTCTTTTCACAGGATCAACATACTCTTTTAGTAAAGTATCAAAGTTTGGTTGTAAAGCATTTAGTCAGTCAAAATAAGAAGACTGGGCAGGGAGAAGATCCCTTGAGTGATGAATTAGACAAAGAACAAGAGGATATCATCAATACAACTCGTAAAGAACTTCAGGAGCTTTCCTCGTCCATTAAAGACCTTGTTCTCAAATCTAGGAAGTCATCAGTGACAGAAGAGTGATGATTTTAATTTACTTAATGTTGTCATACAGTAAATATTTTTCCCCCAAAGTTAAAGGTAATTACCAAAAAAAAAAATTTCACAGTCCAGAATCCCCCCAGTAGTACCTCCCACACCCACAATTCAGTTAAAACAGTACCATTGTATTCATTGTAAGTTTTTTTTAAAAAAGTAAATTTTTGTAACTTGGTCTCTCCATGGAAGGTTTCTTTTTCACATTATTCTAAAAATTATACATTTCAAGTTTATTTTCTTCCTAGAAGCTGAATGAAAAATAACTTCTCTGATACCTTTTATCTCTACGAAAGGACTCATTTGTTGTGTTACTAGATTTCAGGTGACATGTGTAAGTATAATTTACATAGAAACTCAAAATGTGGTCAATGTTTTTTAAAGAAAGGAAAAACCTTTCGTATCAAAATGAAAATAGTGTATTTTTCTTTAAAATTAATAGAGAATGCTTCAAACCTAAGATACAGAAGTTTGCCAGCTATTGTTTTTGTTTTATTACTAAGCCCTTGCTCTTATTCCTGGCAGATAGAGGGCCTCTCATTTCCCCCACAAGAGTGAACTTCTCTGTGTCTGGGGGCTTGAGGGATGTGTTTACAGATACAGAAGAATACCTGAGAATCCCATGCATTTCTGTGCTCTATTCTAAAATAAGATGCTAACAAGAGTGAGGGGAAAAGTATAATTTAGTACTTACAGGTGTTAAATCACATATACTAAAAATGTAGTACAAATAGTTTTCTGTAACCCAGTTTGCATTTCTGAATTTTATTTTTCATATCAGTAGACACTGTCACCTAAAATTGTGTTGTAGGGGATCTATAATGCATTTAAATCGTTGGAACTTTTTTTTCAAAAATAGAAACTTATTAAGAAATAGGTATTCTTAATTTGTAAAGATTAGCAATTAAAAGACTAAAATAGTTCCTTGGAATAATAGTTTTAATCAAATGAGTTTTAAGCAACAACTTACTGTATATAAAAAAGGAATTTAATTCTTTAAAGTATAATAGTTAAATCTCAAATATTTTAAAAAATACTATTTTATATTATTCCTTATATGGCATTTAAAATGATGTTTTAAAAGGTTTGAATACAAAGATCAGTCTACCTCTACCCTAATTCTATACAAAGTATTAACATTGATTGAAAGAAGTTGATATAATTTGCTAAGCAATGTCAAAGTTGATAGGAATATAACAAATTTTAAAGTATTTTCCATTGGTAATTTTCTATTAATGTATTTTCATAAGGGCAAAGGAAGAAAAATGACAAATTGTCTGTGACCACAAACTCCACTTAGTCGTGTTGATTCAGCTTCCAGAATACACCCAACCTAATTTTTTATTCAGTGCTTGTTTAAGGATCTTATTACTTAGGTTTCAAGAGATACCAAAGTAATCCACATTTAAGTCAAAGTATCAGACAATGAAACAAAAAGCCATTCTTACTTTGTTGCATTACACTTTTCATTAATTTTTTTTCTTTTATCAAAATGGTTATTTTTCCACAGTAAATAAGCAGTTTTTATTATTTTTGTAAATAAAATTACTTAGCTGATTTTGTATGTAAAAATCTAATTTCATTAATAAAATAAAAAATGTGATAGTATATTCAAAAGCAGAAACATTACTTTACCGACTAAGGTCCGTCTAGTCAAGGCTATGGTTTTTCCTGTGGTCATGTATGGATGTGAGAATTGGACTGTGAAGAAGGCTGAGCGCCTAAGAATTGATGCTTTTGAACTGTGGTGTTGAAGACTCTTGAGAGTCCCTTGGACTGCAAGGAGATCCAACCAGTCCATTCTGAAGGAAATCAACCCTGGGATTTCTTTGGAAGGAATGATGCTAAAGCTGAAACTCTAGTACTTTGACCACCTCATGAGAAGAGCTGACTCATTGGAAAAGACTCTGATGCCGGGAGGGATTGGGGGCAGGAGAAGGGGACGACCGAGGATGAGATGGCTGGATGGCATCACGGACTTGATGGACATGAGTCTGAGTGAACTCCGAGAGATGGTAATGAACAGGGAGGCCCTTCAAAGAGTTTGTGAACAGGTGAGTTCACTATTAAGGCTCATGGGCAGAAGCTGATAAAGACGCCTTCCTAGAGAAAGCAGGAATTCTGAGATTTCAGAAGAGCAGCCTGGAACCTATTGTGGTCATCCAGCCCAGCAACTTAGGAGGCGCCAAGTTCAAATGCAGATCTATCTGTAATTCAGTATACAGTTTCACCTGTCTCTTATACACATCTAGATGTGTATAAGAGACAGACTTACGAACTGAACAATAAGAACAGGATATTTGCACAAAGGAAATTGCCCCACTGCAAATGTGGCTCCTGGCCCAAATTTTGTGCCCTGTCAGATCTTGGATGATGATACTAAACCAGGTTCCTGTGTCCTATGGGTTAGTATATAAACTACTATTTGTCTTTAGTATACCCCAACAACTGTCTAAAGCACTGCAAATTGATTGGAACTTACATTCATCCTGGAGACCACAATCAACAGGAAAAACTGAGAAAATGAGTCATACATTGAAAAGGAGAATTGCTAAAATATGTCAATAAACTAATTTAACTTGGAATGAGGCTTTGCCAGTTGCTTGCTACATATCAGGGTGANAGGCTCCCCTGTCCATGGGATTTTCCAGGCAAGAGTACTGGAGTGGGGTGCCATCGCCTTCTCCGTCTGCACCCTCTACATGTGTAAATTTAATCTTTGTAATAACTCTTTGAGATATCAAAAGGGATAATTAACTTATCTTGAGACCTTACAGATAGTTAGTGCCAAAACTTGGATTCCAATAGGCCATCTGGTTTGAGTCCATTTGCTAATTATTACCGTATATTTCTTGTTGTATCACATTGTACATCTACAAATAAACTGTGCTTCACTTGAGTTTTTTCATAAGGATCATTTTAGAATGAAGACATGCTTAAAGAAGATTTAAATTCAAATATGGACTGGAATACATGACTCAAGAACCCCATCTTCAAAATCCTGTGATTATTTTAATATTTTAAATAATGAGCTGTAAAATAAGGTTAGTAACATGCAGTTTTCAGGAATCTTAATGTAACAGTGGTCTTAGAATTAGAGATAGAGATTTCAGAGTAACTAGAATTTAAAGTGAACTACTGAATGAAGCTACCCAAGAAGGATGTGGTTTTGGTAAACAGTCACTTTGGTGACTCAGAAAGTACAGTCAAGATGATAAATAAAAAATTATGCCTTAGAAGCCAAAAAATAGAAGGGGATAATCAACTATAGGATGTTCCTGAGTACTCAAGTATGATGAGATGGAAAAGTTGACAAGGGATTTGGCAATGACAGGACATTGTGGAGTTATGAGGAATGTGTGCCTAAGTAGACTGGCTTTAATGAAAATGAGAAGTGAGCCTGTATAAACTATATATTTAGAAAACTCTTGACAAATTTTTCAGTAAAGATAACACCAAAGATTCTTGGAGAGTCTGTGGGATATAAAAGGTGTTTTGTTTTGTTTTGTTTTTAAGTAAGAAGTACTGAAGTATGTTTGTTGATGGGAATGAACCTATAGACGAGGAGATAATTCATAAAAAGCAGGAGAGAACAATCCTCAAAGGAGCACGGTTCTTGAGAAGTGTCAATGAGTGGATATGTTGCCATAATCAGAAAGAGGCATTTTCTCATTATAAAAGGAGGGAACACAATGTGTGTGGGTACTGTTGAAAATAGTTTATAGATTCGGTTTCAGAAAGATGAGGACGTTTCTGTCAGTAGTCTCGTTTGAGTTCTCCCAGAAGTGGACTCTGAGTCAAGGATTCAGCACAAACAATTAATGAAGGAATTCCTTTCATAGAAAATCAATAAGAAAGTAAGGGGAAGCAGGATAGATAAGAAGAAGAAGCTATGCAAGGTAGTCATTCTGGTGAAGTCTCAGACTGACCCTGATCCCAAAGGGAGCTCTGGAGTGTAAATAACACTTTGGAACTGTCCGATGTTAAGGCATAGGAACTGGAATTCTATAATTTCAGACCTGTTAGTAATGGACTACAGTCTTGCTGAGGGGCATGGGATGGGTTGTGAGAGTGGAATGTAAACTCCCAGGCACTTCTGGCTGTGTGGGCCTAGTAGCTCTGGTACACAAAAACAGTCCTCTGCAGGTCATGAGACAAATCTTTATCAGCTAAGCATGCAGCAGATGAGGGATAAAGTCAGGATCTGTACAAAGGATTGTGAGGTCCAGACAGTGCACCAATGCATTTGCAACTATCAGGTTGCTTTTTTTTAAAGTAAATAGGAGGCAATATTCAGCTGAAGGTGTTGGGATAAAAGNAAAGGGAAGTGGATGAACTTGACACCAAGCTGTGCCAGATGGTTAAAGGATCCACGATGGGCAGCATGTTGGCAGGCGGAGATTCAGGGTGGCAGAACAGAATTTGCTTGGAAGGGTTGTCCCATGGCTGAGGAAGCACCCCCTCCTCTCTGAGGGTCTCTGCAGAAGGGTCTCTGCTCAGAACAACAGTGAGGGCCAAGTGCATGTGGCCACCCGGATTGTCTGGGAGCAGGTGGCCTTGGTGGGCAGAGAGGGGTTTATGTTGAACCGTGAGCAGGACAGCATGTCAAGGTTTGTATGTGAGATAGAGTTGACCCAGTTCAATTCAGTTCAGTCGTTTAGTCGTGTCCGACTCTTTGCGAACCCATGGACTGCAGCACACCAGGCTTCCCTGTCCATCACCAACTCTGCGAGCTTGCTCAAGCTCATGTCCATTGAGTCAATGATGCCATACAACCATCTCATCCTTTGTCATCCCCTTCTCCTGCCCTCAGTCTTTCCCAGCATCAGGGTCTTTTCCAGTGAGTCAGTTCTCATCAGGTGGCCAAAGTATCAGAGCTTCAGCTTCAGCAGCAGTCCTTCCAATGAATATTCAGGACTGATCGCCTTTAGGATGGACCAGTTGGATTTCCTTGCTGTCCAAGGGACTCTCAAGAGTCTTCTCCAACACCACAGTTCAAAAGCATCAGTTCTTCAGCGCTGAACCGTTGACCCAGGGGAACTCTGATTCTGAAACTTTCTGGAAATCCTGGGAGGAGGAGGGTCCTCTGTCCCCATGGTGTATGCGTGGGTCCTTTGATGACTGGAGGCTCATCACCGCCACCCCCATCCTACTGGAATGTACTGCCAGTCCTGCCCCAGATTACTGGGCAGCTGTGTTCATCTTTGAACCCAAGATCAAGTTCTCACCACTGAGTATTAGACCCTGCAGGAGATTAGCTTTTTGAAAGGAGAAGCCTAAATGATAAGGGAGTCCAGGGTTTGCTTTTCCTGAGAGGAGATAAGATTCTTCACTTGATTGCATCCACTAGGAGAGGACTCTTCTGACTCTGAACTTGCAGGGCTGCTCCCATCTGCCCTGAGCCTTGACCTGCTCTCCCTGCAAGCCCAGGGGTCGAGGTGCTCCCCAAACCCTCAGTGAATGTCCTCACGCCACCTCCGCATGCGGGGTGATTTAAGAGTTCCCAGGGCCCCAGCACAGGAGCAGGACAGTCTCTCAGTCCTCAGTGCCCAGGCTGCTGGCCTAACCGTTGTTCACGTTTCCCTGTTGCAGCAAGAAACTTCAACCTGCAGAAATCTGAGGCCATGCTCCGGAAGGTGAGACCCATTTGGTTGCTTCCATTCCTGCCCGTTGGAATCACACCGTGCCCGGACTTCTGTCCAGCCCTCCCACCCTGATCACAGCCTGTACTGCCTTATCCTGGGGGACAAAATGCAGTCCCTTCCCGGGAAGCAGAGCTTTCATAGTTCTGGGCCAACCAAGAATTACAGTCTGTGCTGCTGAGACCTTGGAGAGAAGCACCGCCTTCTCTTCCTGCCAGTGGCTTTCTCGTGACTTACCTGTGGCCCTTGGTCCACACGCGCTGTCACCGTTGCCAGATGCCTGTTAAGGGTGGCCCTCTCCCCTGCCCCGCTTTTTTAAAGTCCCGATTATGTGTTTGCAGCACGTGGAGTTCCGGAAGCAAAAGGACATTGACAACATCATGAGCTGGCAGCCTCCAGAGGTGAGGACAGATTATCCCGCCCCACCCCACATGAGGAGGCCCGTTACAGCCATAGCCTGTATCCTGCGTCCATGGGGCTGGGACCCTCAGATGAAAGGTCTGACGAGGCTGAAAGCTGACTGATGGCTCTATGAAGAATCCGCCTGCAGTGCAGGCGACAAAGGAGACTCGGGTTCTGTCCCTGAGTGGGGAAGATCCCCTGGGTGAGGAAATGGCAGCCCCCTCCAGTATTCTTGCATGGAGAATGCCATGGATGGAGGAGCCTGGTGAGCTACAGTCCATGGGTCGCAAAGAGTTGGACACACCTGAGGGATTGCTGTAGGACAGTTCCGTACCCCACGTGAGGGCCACAGTTAGGGCCACAGTCCTGGGACCGTGGGCCTGGGGCCTTCAGGGGAAGGGTCTGATGATGCCAAGTCACTGAATGAGTATCCATTGGCACCAGGGGAGGATGAACCCAGAGGAAGGCCCTGGACACGGGGAAGGGGGCCCTGGGCCTGCTGACCAGGCACCCCCCGCCCCCCCCCCGTCTTGGCCCAGGTGGTCCAGCAGTACCTGTCAGGGGGCATGTGCGGCTACGACTTGGAAGGCTCCCCCATCTGGTACGACATCATTGGTCCCCTGGACGCCAAGGGTCTGCTCCTCTCGGCCAGCAAGCAGGACTTGTTCAAGACCAAGATGCGGGACTGCGAGCTGATGCTGCAGGAATGTGTCCGCCAGAGCGAAAAGGTGAGGGGCCCAGCATGGCCAAAGAGGGGTTTGCCCAGTGGAGTCAGTCACGCTGGAGCGGGGATGTCACCTGTGGCGTGAAGTGCAGCCTCAGGGCTCAGGCCCTGATGTGTGGATTTCATTGACCAGTGAGATTACAGAGTTTTAGGGACTGACCTGTGTTGCCAGATTTCTTTTTTTTTTCCAAGTAAGGACTGAGAAAACACTTAGCAGCTATTCTTGCCATAATTAAGCCCCAAACTATAGGGAGGCTGTTGTCTCAGAATAAAGGGTGGAACTTCAGGACTTGCCTGGCAGTCCAGCAGTTAAGACTCCCTGCTTCCACTTCAGGGGGTGCAGGTTCGATCCCTGGTCAGGGAAGTTCAGCATGATGCAGTGAGGGAAAAACAAAGAGACAGTCCTTTAATTTATTTTTCTTTCTCACTTTTTAAATTATGAGAGTATGATGATACATTTACAGGAGACTTGAAAAGTACAGAACAAAGTCACCTACAGTTTCACTATATATTGCAATTATTGTTTTAAGTAGATAAATTAAGATTTTTAGTTAGAATTTCAATATCAGTTCAGTTCAGTCGCTCAGTCGTGTCCGACTCTTTGCGACCCCATGAATCAATCGCAGCACACCAGGCCTCCCTGTCCATCACCAACTCCCGGAGTTCACTCGGACTCATGTCCATCAAGTCAGTGATGCCAGCTAGCCATCTCATCCTCTGTTGTCCCCTTCTCCTCCTGCCCCCAATCCCTCCCACCATCAGAGTCTTTTCCAATGAGTCAACTCTTCGCATGAGGTGGCCAAAGTCCTGGAGTTTCAGCTTTAGCATCATTCCTTCCAAAGAAATCCCAGGCTGATCTTCAGAATGGACTGGTTGGATCTCCTTGCAGTCCAAGGGACTCTCAAGAGTCTTCTCCAACACCACAGTTCAAAAGCATCAATTCTTTGGCACTCAGCCTTCTTCACAGTCCAACTCTCACATCCATACATGACCACAGGAAAAACCATAGCCTTGACCACACAGACCTTTGTTGGCAAAGTAATGTCTCTGCTTTTGAACACGCTATCTAGGTTGGTCATAACTTTTCTTCCAAGGAGTAAGCGTCTTTTAATTTCATGGCTGCAATCACCATCTGCAGTGACTTTGGAGCCCCCCAAAATAAAGTCTGACACTGTTTCCACTGTTTCTCCATCT